>JAQZBX010096899.1:0-11748 GCA_029593785.1 Cabassous unicinctus
GCGCCACAGGGAAGGCCCCGGCTCAGGCGCTGACAGAGCCCCCCACCCTCCTGGCCCTAGCCCCCCACGGCCTCCCCTCCCAGGTGTCCTTGCTTTGAATTATTTTGGCAACAATATGATGACTTAAAAATGATTTTGGGGGGCAGTAAATTATTTTATTGCCTTAATAAATCATGTCCATTTCTTAGGGATTTTTCTGAGAGGACAGCTCGTGAAAGCAGACACGCAATTCAAATGTATCACTAATAAAGTGCTGTAGATGTGCTCGACACTGCTTGTCACTGCTCGTTGGCCTCTGCTCCAGGAAAAACAAAATCAACAACGGAACCAAATATCTGGCAAGAAAGAGCAGACTGACCTTGTCAAGGACATTCGAGGGCCCTGAAGCCCTGGGGCGTGAGCCTGACACTGTCTGGGCGTGTTTGGCCCAGGAGTGAGGTCCCCGCACGCATGCACCAGATGGGACTTGGGTTTCCAAGAGTAAGTTTTGCAGATTCTTTGATCCTGGGCAGGCTTCTTCTGGGAATCCCATATCAATTCAAAGCAAACTGCTTTGGAGTTTATTTTATTACTTCCAGTAAATTATCTACTGCCTGATTTACAAGTTACCATGTAATCTAGCAAGTTTATCTCAGGACTGCTTTTCTAACATGATAATTTTCATATTTAAATGGACTAGAATTATTTCATTTTTGTTTTTAAAATATTCTTAGAAATGGTGCCTAAGCTTTTTTAAAAAAATAAAGCCGAATACATATTTTTTGTTTATTATTATTGTTATTAGTAGTATTGAAATAATGAAAATGCTCTAATAATTATTGAACTGATGAGTGCACCACTATGCGATTATACCAAATACCACTGACTGTACACTTTGGATTAATTGTATGCTTTATTAATATTTATCAACAAAATTGATTTGTTTAAAAAATAAGGCAGAATACATTCTCGCTACAACAAATAAGGGTTATTAAAGAGTCAGTTACTATGAGTTCCTATAAAAGTTTTTATAGCTCACGCTATGCTGTTTGGGGGGACTAATACACAGTAGCTCTAAGTAAAGTCTACTTAATATTTTAATTCTTAGTACAAAAGGTGTGGCTGTCTTCTTTAGTTCTAGAACAATCTTGAATTAGGTAAATTTCTTATTTTTATCTTAATGAATATAATATAAATCAATATTATTCATTTCATAACGTATTGCAGCATTTCAAAAGATAAGACAAATTATGGATTGTGCACAAGGACATAGAATCGTAAAAGCATTTGACTTCACAGCATTTTGAACCACGATTAGTGCACCCTTTATGAAGTTTTTGAACCAGACCCTCTGAACCCATTTGGACTTTAAGTTATGGGAATCCAGATCTTTTTGGTGGCATGTGTGCCCATGCTGTGCTCCAGAGGCAGGCGTCTTCCAAGCCTGCTTGCTGCCGACATCTTTGAAAAGACTGGCTAGGACGAGGGCCGCCTCCCGGTGCAGAGCTGGGCCTCTGCTGGCAAGACCTGTGGCATGGGAGTTTCGCGGAAGCGGCCTCTCCGTGGCGGCGGCGGTGCCCTGGGGGTCGACGTGCATCTCGCTGGCGGCCTTCGCACGCTTGCCGGCCTTTCTTAGACCCTCCTTTGTGGACGTCCTGCTCAGGCCTTTCACTCGTGTTCCATATAGGTTGCCTGGGTTTTCTCCCTTATTTATTTGTAGAAACTCTTTATATATGTTGGATACTAGTGCTTAGATATACATTTTGCAAGTGTCTTCTCTCACTCATTGGCTTGCCTTGTCACCCTCTTGAGGTGTCATTTGAATCACAGAACTTCATGTAGCATTGGCCCAGCAAGAGACAAATAAAACAATGGACAAATACAGAGTCTGGAAACAGACCCACACAGTATGGTCGCTTTATTTTTGACAAAGTGCAGTGGGAGAGTGTGTCCTTTTAATAAATGGTTTAGTCAATTGGAGATGCGTGAAAAATGAATATGTAAAAGCGAACCGTGACCCTTTATCTCACAGCCCACACGTATGCCCATCCCAGGGGGCTACAGGCGGCAGCAGGGAGGTAAAGCAGGAGAGGCTGTCGAAGGCAGCATGGAGAACGCCCTCATGGTCTTGGGGGAGGAAGAGAGTTCTCTGAAAGGATCTAAGTTCAGCTGCATTAAAAGTAAAACTTGTCATTCTTAACCGAGGCTCAGGTACGTACATTGCTGAGAGAAGATGCCTTTTTACTGATACATTTTTTCTTACCTTTTCTTCCAGTGCTGCTTCTAAGACCGCAGCAGACTTGGACTCAGAGAATGACGAGGGTCAGAGGCAGCTTCTACCTTCAGACTGCAGCCCTGAAGGCCTAGAAGAAAAGGCTTTACAATGGCAGAGACTTTATCCACAGACCTTGCTAATAGGAGAGGAAACCAAGGGGTTTTTCATTAGTGGGTTTGATATTTTTTTGTGTTGCCACAGTGCTGAGATAAGTAAATTTACTAATTTCCCGGCCTGCTGTCAATGTGTTTGATGTACACATCACATGTTTTAGTAAGAGTTTGTTGCAAAAAATATTTGCACACTTTAGTTTTGAGGGCGCTCGCCCACTCGCCAACAACCCGAATGCCGTGAGAAATCCAGCTGGTGAGGGACTAGCAGAGGGGTTTTCTGCGGCCCTGTTAGAGCATCAGCTTCAGCCATGGCTTGGGGAGGCCTTTACCAAGAACCTAGGAGCATCTCCAGTGATTGCACACGTCATTTTGTCTTCTTTTCCTTATAGAAGGCCTTCAAATCGTGTGTCCAGGCTCTGGGCCCTGGGCCTGCCCCGGCGGCCAGGCGGCTGTGGCACGTCTCCTTGGTGGGCTCAGCGTCTCCTCTGCACTTGGTTTCCTGTGGTTTCCCACAGTCTCGGCTTCCTCATCAACTGGGCGTCCAGGCCCACCGCTCTTGATTTCCTCATGGCTCCAGCGTCTGTGATTTGTAGCTGGTTCTTCCAGTGTTTCCCAGGCGACTGCCGGGGTGGCCAGGGATTGGCCCAGCGTGTCCTTTTGGGCAGTGCAATCGTAAATTCCCATCAGCATCTGGTTCTAAAGAGCTATCTGGAGGAAGGCCCATGGCACAGACATGGGGTCTCCGCTCACACTTTCGGGGGGCTCTGTGTGTGCCATCACTAACACACACCAGGGGCTCAGAAGTTAATTCAACAGAGAAAGGAAAGAGGGGCACGCGCTCCTCACTGCAGAGACTAGAGAAGGTTGTGGCACCAACGCGTCATTTCGGGAGAGCCAGAGAAAGCTCCGGATCTGCTGATGTTTGCCATCAGCGTGTGTTCTCTGAGCGGAGTGCTGGTCTAGAGGCCCTGAGTTAGGGGAACCTTAAAACGCCCTAGACCAGCTCTTCGGGGTCTCAGGGCAGCTCCGGGTGGAGGGCCCAGGGGTGGCAGCGCCGCCCCGAGCAGCCCCCGAGTGGGTGAGCCCGCTGAGAGCAGGCACTACACAACGGGCGAGGCAGGCCCAGGGCTGCAGAGCGACGCTGTGGGTGGGAGCCGCAGTTGCCGTGGCCTCGTGGTTAGACAAGCCTTGATAACGAAGGCACCCAGTTCCTCGAGCGCGCCAGCAGGGCCAGATGGAAGCGTCTTTCTAGGGTGGGTCGAGTCTCGCCGGTGCTGGGAACAGGGCGTCTGGGTGTGGACAAGGAAGGACGCTGCTTTGGTAACACGGAGTACATGGAAGTTTTCTAGGGAAGGTGAAAACTGTGTCCCTGTGTGTGGGTGGAGAGACAGTTTGACACAGGACAGAGCCGGAGACCTGGAAGGGCTGCAGCCCCCGAGCGGAAGGAAAGTGGGCAGGAAAACGGCCTCCCTGGTGGAGCTGCAGGAGACCCCGGCTTGGGCTGACCACGGCTGGCTCAGCCTGGAGACTGCAGGACACGGCAGCGAGGGAGGGCACAGGCTTCACCTCGTCCTCCCCTCTGTCCCCCTCTCCCTCTCCTCACCGCTGCCTCTCTTCTCTCCTTATGCCAATGCTGCGTGAGCCAATGGGACGAGCCGCAGCACCGCGCAGGAGAGCGGGAGAGCGCGCTGTCCTCTCCAGTAGAGAGAGCAAGCGATTAGAGGCACAATTAGGAAAACTGGTCGTGTGCAGAGCGATGTGCTCCTGCAGGAAAGCAAGGATAACCCTGACCCTGCTGATGGCCACATGAGCCAGGCCCTCTGCTGTGCTGGGCCCAAAGCCCCGGAGCCAGTGCCTCGCCACGGCCCTGCTGCACCCATCCGCCCACTTCCGGGTCAGGCCCTGAGCACACAAACCGCTGCCACGGCTTCCTCTTCCTCCCCACCCACCCCGTCCACCCCCACGGCCCTGGGACCCCAGCCCCTCTCCTCCCGTTCTCCCCCCCACCTGACCACCAGCTTTTGACACGGTTGCTGGCTTCCCGGGACCCCACCCTCCCCCACCTCTCCCCACACCTCACCTGGTCGGGGGCGTCCGTCGCTGACCACCCTTGCGTCCTAACTCGGCCTCTGTCCTCGTCCCTCCCCTCTGCTCCTCACCCTGAGTGACCTCATCGTCACCGGCTCTAAACACCCTGCAGCTGCCTCCGGGCAGCTCCCGCGAGGACGGGCCCCTTGGAGAGATGTTCCTTGTTCTGACCACGGTTTCTTTCTCCACCAGTAAACTTCAGTCAAGAGCAACATCGCTGCCAACGTTTTGGGGCTCCCAGGAAATACTCTGGGTCGTGCGGGTGGAGCAGTGAAGACGTGGGGAGGCCGGGGCCTGGGGCTGGGAGCTGAGCTGGGGAGGCCGCCCGGGCCAGGGGCCGTGCACACAGGCGGCCCCAGCCTGTCTTACAGGCAACAGGAGCCACCCCGTTATTAGAGGGGGCTGGCAGCCACCGCGTTCACCTGGTCCGATGTGGGGCGCCCGGGGGGCGTTGCTGACGGATGTGGGTGGGCTCGTCTAGGTCAGCACAGGGCAGAAAAGGGACACTCGGCAGATGGGGGCGCAGAGCAGGTGGGGCCAAGGAGAAGAGGGCCAGGCGGGGCAGAGAGGCTCCCTTCAATCCCTCCCTGCCCCACTGCCTCCCTCTGGGTTAAATGAAGAGTCCAGGGCCGAAGGCTGGGAAGGACCCTCCCCACCTAACCGCCCCCCCCACGCCTTCCAGAGCCCCTGGTCGTCAGTGGGGACCAGGAAAGAACAAGGCTGACCTTCGCCGAGGCTGGACACCCCCGAGGCGTCCACAGATGGTCTCGTCCAATCCCCATAACAGCCGACCTGGGCTTTTAAGTTCCTGTTCAGATGTGCAAAAACCACGCCAACCCCAAGAGCGCCCAGGTCAGGGGCCCAGAAGGGGCAGAGCTGGGGCTCCAGCTCACTTTGAGGGCCAAGTGGATGGAGAAGAGGAGCAATCTCACCTCGTCTGTCTTTCTGTGAGCTAGGAAACCTGAAATTCAGAGCAACGGAAGAAGGCAATGCTGCTGCCTGAGAGCAAACCTGGCTGTGATCAAGGAGCTTAAAAGCCACGAGCAGAATTCTGGAATGCTGCAAATGCAAGCAGGGCAAGTGTTGGAGAGTGTTCACTTACTTTATTAGAGACAGGGATGGAAGCACTTGAAAAACACTGAAACAGAAAGCTGTTCCTCGCTCTGCCCTGCAGACAACTTCGGGCCGCGCTCTTTGCTCTTAGCTTTGTTAAGCTCCTGAGCAGATAAAGGTTTAGCCATTCTCATGTTATCAGAGAATGCCAAAGCACCTGCCTTCGGCCTCCGCTCCATGTCCAAAAAAGGCTCCTGTCTCCGGCCTCTGCTGCCCACTTCTGATAGCGGAATCTTCAGATGCATTCTTCACGGGGCACCAACGTCCAAGTCTGTTTTTAGAAGGACATTTTTCAATTTAAATAAATTAAGAGCAATTTGGCTTCATCTGTTATCAAAGACAGATTTTTTTTTTTGGCACCAAAACTGCACCGTCTATAAGTTTGTTTTTTTTACCTTTCAGGACTAAATTGAGTTATGGATTTGAGGTGTCCTTAAATCTACTAAATTCATGGCTGAATGTCCACCCCTTACTGGGTGAATCACAGACAAAATCTTCTGTTTACCAGGTCGTGGGATATCTAAAACAGCTCTTCTTCTTGTGGTGTAGAGAACATGGGAGGATCTATTTCAGTTTCTTTTCAAATATAAACCATATAAGAAATAGATTGATGTAGTTTTACTCTTTTAAATCCCTTGCTCTCTTAACTTCCACCTTTTTCACTTTTTACTTTCTTATTACATAACAATAGATCTATACTTTGGATGCAATTACACATGATTGATTTCATTATTTTTAAAGTTTTGACAAACCAAACTATATTGCTAGTTTGGTTTCTTCAAGCGAGTAGTATTGGTCAGAAGATGGAAGATACCTGACAACGGAGAATTTTATCTAAGCCCTGTGGTCCTGAAGAACAGTGAAATTTAAGGAGTCTACCCCCTTTGTGTTCTTGAAAACAGTGCACTGCAGAGAAATCCCTTCCCCATGACTCAGACAGGACTCACAGCGGCCCCTGCTTACCTGCAACAAGTTCCCACACAGACCCTCACCTGCCCATTCTTTGCTTCCTAAAGGATTCGCTGAATGGCCTGCCCATCTGATCAATCGGAAGAAAATGCTCACTAACCAAACGTCCGTGGAGCGTCTCTCCTTCCTCCAGGCCCCTGAACTTCCAGGCACCTCCTGAGAACAGGTGGCCCCAGCGTCAGACACTCTCACGCTGACCTCTCCGATCGTGCCAAGCTTTCATCTCATCCCCGTGCCTGGTTCTTCCTGCTCCACAGAAGAACTCCCTTTTGGCTGAACCCGTGAGACCTCTGCAGACTTGAGGTCAGCCCCTGGCCCTCGCCAAGTCCAGATGAGTCTTCTGTCTGACGTATCCGAGCCCTGGGCTCACACGCTTTCGTGACCTAGAAAGTCTCCACGCTGCGCACTGCGCATTGGCCCCTGTTTGCCACATTTTACCTGCCTGTCCAAATTGCCAGGCAGGTGTCCTTAGGCCTTGACCTCCCAGACAAACGGTCCAACAGGCCCCCCGAGGGGAACATGGAGCCCCGAGGGTCTGGGACACCAAGTGCTGCAGCCAGCGCAGCAAGACGTGGCCTTTCCTCCTGCGGCGGGGTGCGGGCTCTGTGGTCACGCGAGGATGGCCGTCAGCATCCTCGCTGCCACAGGTGGGCATTTTCACCCCTCACCACCGTCGCTCCTGCTGGGTGGAGCAGGGGCAGCGTTTGCTCACTGTCGCATCCTCGGGGCCTATCACCTGCAAAATGCAGGGGCTCCCCAGGTTGGGCAGCTGATGGCTTGTGGGCTCTGCCGGAATCGGTGGGCAGCTCCCTCCTAACGGTTGCTGCTCTGTTTTCCAGGTCAGCAGGAGCAGGCCCGGCCCGCAGCAGGCAGCATAGTGGCTATGGGACCAGCTCGCGGAGCGCTGGCGGGAGATAATGGGGGGCACGCTCTAGGTTATCGTCATCTGCCTGGTGCACATCATTCAACGCCATTCATTGTTCTCAAAAGGATCCGTTCTGACACATGGTACCAGTGTGCCTCCGTATATCCAGCAGGATGCTTGGGAAAGAGATAATTCCAGTTTCTGGATGAGTGCCCAATTTGGTGGAGAATCCCTCTTCCATCCTCAGACAATGAAATGGCTTTTAAGCAGAAGGTATTGCTATAGTTTCCTTTCACTGCATTTCCCAGGTCTAGGGAGAGAGTCCATGCTCATGAAAACAGGGCCAAAAATAGATGAAGTTACTTCAAACAACCCTGAAAGATTTAGTGTGTTTCTGACAAGGCAAAAGACAAAGGGCGTTTGTTTTCCCATGAACACCAGAAGGCATTAACATTATTTTTAGAATGGGGAAGAAAACGCAAATCATGGCGTAGTTCATCCTCGCAGCGCTATGTGCCCGTTCCATTTTCTAGAACATGTGGAAGCATCTTGACTGTCCTTTTTTGGAACAAGCTTCCAAAGCTCATTCTGAAAGCAATTATAATAAATTCTAATGTGCTTTTTATTTTTGATCACCTCTTTTGAATAGTTGTGGACATTTTTAGGATGTGATATGTTTGGAGACAATGCACCTTTGGGGGGCTCACTGGCTCTTCTAATTCTATGAATGTTTGTGTCCTGTCTGCAAGGCACCGCCCTCCGCCAGCGCCCTCCGGCCCTGTCTGCAGCTGCAGCGGGGGTGCAGAGAACACGTTCAGCTGACGGAGCCACGGTCAGCCTCCTACTCCCGCAACCTTGTACTGTCCCTGGTAGTTTTCCAGCAACACTTATTGACCCCTGGCTGAAGGCCCAGTGCCGGGAGCACATGACGGGTTTAGCTCTCAGCCTTGGGTCACTTCTGCAGGTTTGGGTGATGAGGAGGTTTAGTGTCTCCAGTTGCTTCTCTCCAACACTGAGAGTCCAGCCAGAGCCCGCTGGGAGGGCCGCCCCCCCACCTACTCGGCACTCCAGTTTCAGGTGGAACCTGGGAAAGGTGAGGACTTGAAAAAGGAGAGTGGAGTTGGCGCCCCCAATCACCGTGATGAAACTGCTTTGATGACTGGGAGTGCGCGGACCAAAACCTCAAACCAATTTCCAGAGTTCATCAATGAAAGATGCAGGAGATGTGCTCAAAAAAGGTGAAAGAGTGGAGTGGGCAGAGCCCAGTGGTTGAGCACCTGCTTCGCATGTACGAGGGCCCAGCTTCAATACGTGGTACTTCCTTAAAAAAAAAAAGTGAAGGATTTGAAATGAAGGCAATGCAGCGTTAGAGTTTTGTCTCATTTTTTTTCTCATTCAGCAAGCACTTGTTGAACGGCTGCTCTGTGCCAGCGTGGTGCTAGGAGAAGGGAAACGAGGGTGAGCGACGCACACGTGGCTGTGCTCTGAGGGTGCGCAGAGACCAGTGGAGACACCCCCTGCCGAAGGGGACGGTGTGCGCCAACTGAAGTCCTTTCCCTGCTCTCCACTTTTGCAGGTTTCTCCCCCCGTGAATTCTGATGGGCATGGAGACTTGAGCTCGCTTCTCGCTTGCGCAGGGCTCCTCCCCCACGCGGGCTCTCTGATGAACAAGGAGCCCGTGCTGTGCCTGAAACTCCTACCACATGCATTGCATCTGAATGGCTTTTCTCCTTGTGAACTCTGATGACAGAAATACCTGCGTTCTGAAGGAAACCCTTGCTTACCACTCTCAGCACATCTGAAACATCTCTCTTATGCAGAGCTGCTGCTGACCGGGGCTTTCCAGAGCCCCTACCACACTTATCACATGTGAGTGGCTCTGCTCCTGATGACCTTGAAGCCTGTGTTCCGACTGGAGCCCTTATCACATACATCACACTTGTAGAGCTTCTCTCCCATTTCGCTGCCGTGTGATTGCAAAGACTGGAGTTCTGATTAAAGTCTCTATTAGTAGGGTTCTCCAGAAAAACAGATCCGATAGGATAGGCATTTATATCTATTATTAAGAGACTTATTATGAGGAATTGGCTCACACAGCCAACGGGGCTGGCAAGTCTGAATGCTGCAGGGAAGTCACAAGCTGGGAACACCACTAAGGTGGTTCTGAAGTCCGTATTCCCCACGGGAAGCTGGCTGGCTGAAGTCAAGGCAGAAATTCTTTCTGATGCCTGAAATTCTCAGTTCTGGTTTTTAAGACCTCCAACTGGTCAGAGATGAGACTCCCCACAATGCTGAGGGCCATCTCCTAAGATGAGTGTAGATGCAATCAGCCACTGATGCATTCAGCTGATTGCAGATCCATCTACTAAATGCCCTTACAGTACCTTCAGGCCAATGTTGGCTTTGACCAAACAACCAGACGCCATAACCAAGCTGACGCATGAAATGAACCGTCACGCCCCTCACACGTAAAGGCTTCTCTGCTGTGTGGACTTTCTGAGGAGCACAGACGTTTGGGTTTCCAGTGCAGCCCTCACCACCATTTCATATTTAAATGATTTCCCTCGCTTGGACTCTCTGATGCACTTGAAGGTCCCCGATCTAGTTGGAGCCTTTACCACGCTTACCATATTTGCGGTTTCTCTCCAGAGTGGATGCTCTGGTGGACGTGAAGCCTGGAGCTCTGATGAGAGCCCTTGTCACTCTCCGCACACTTGGAAGACTTCTCTGCTTTTAAGGGCTCTGATGGCTGTGAAGGCTTGTGCTGTAACGAAGCCCTTGCCCCGTGTACCTCGTGTGAAAGGCTCCTCTCCTGTGTGAGCCTCTGCTGACAGTGAAGGTCTGTGCTCCGACTGACGCTCTTGCCTCGCTCAGCACAACCGTGAAGGTTCTTGCAGAGCTCCTTCCTGGGCCTTCCAGCCTGGGGCTGTGAGCCACGCTCCCAGGCCACCGAGACGAGCTGGCCGTGGATCGCCAGCGTCACCTCTTTGCGCAGGTCCCTTGGCGTGGGGTCTAGTTGCCCCCGGTCCTCCTCAGTGAGGGCCACGGCCACGTCCTTGGATGTAACTGGTTCCTGGGAAATGGTCCCTTCTCCCCCTCCTGGGCAAGGTCAGAGTGATGCGGAGGCAGAGCCCCCGTGTCCCCTTGGAGCGGCAGCCCCACGTGCAGGCAGCACAAGGACTGCCCAGACTCACCTCCCTGCAACCCAGCGTGCCGCCACCGCATTTTGTTTTTTAAACCAACACCAATGTTAAGATGTTCTTACCTTTTTGTTTGTAGAGAGGATGTGAGAGGCTTAGCTCAGGCTGGGGGAATGGGAAAGTTGGCAGAGGGGATGCCTTCCCCCAAGCCAGCGAATGTCCCCCAAATCAGCTCTGCTTCCCCAGTTAGGCTGTGCGTGTGTGCACGTGTGTGTGTCGTGTGTGTGCAGTGTGTGAATCTGTGTGTTCTGTCGTCCCTGACAGAAGAAGGCAGAGCTTCTGGTGTGTCAAGGGGATGTGAGGCCCTGGGCGCCCTCTTCCCTGGAGCACATGGGGCACTTCCCAGTGGAAGTCCTGCATCTGAGCATGCGCCTACCTGCTCTGCCCACGGGATCCACTGTGTGTTATGGGAGGAGGCGCCTTCGGCCAAGGGTAGGGCTCGAGGAAACCGACAGCTGGAGAAGGCGGAGGCCTTACGTGGCTCAGGGGTCAAGGGCCAGCGGCTGCCCGGAAAGCACTGATCCTCTTCCCCACGTGTCCAGCTCAAGAAAATCGCACACATCTGAGATTCCACAAAGGAATTTTGGAGAAAGGGGAGAAGAGCTGTCCACCCAGTAATCTTTTGGGGCGTACCAAGAAGGGAACGGCTCTGGGGTTGGGTTTCCTCCCTGCCGCTGGGTCTGCAGAGAGGGGTCTCAGCCCCAGCGGGCGGCGCCCCCGTCCTAGAAGCGTCCTGACTGACCGGCAGTCGCCCCTCCAGGTCCCGACCGGCTCCTGGCCGAGGGCTGCAGGCTGCTGGGCCCTGGCGTTTGAGCACCTGAGCGGAGGGTGGCCGGCGCCAGCTCCGCACGTGTCGTCAGCCCTGGCGCAGCCCGAGCATGTCTGCGGCAGGTGGACTTGGCCTCCAGACCACCGCGCTCGACTCTTCGTCTCCGTGGCTCCCCGGCGTCGCTGCCTTCTGCTGGGAAGGTCAGCAGTGAGACTCGGCCATGCGTGCCTCGCCCCCCACTCGCCCCGGGGTTCAGATGGCACACGCGAGGCCCGCTCCCCACCTGGCACCTGCTGCGAACGCGCTGCCTTTTCAGAGCCAAGGCTCCGACAGGAATTCCCCAAATGTCGTGAGCGGTGAAGAGTGCCACGTGTTCC
>JAQZBX010096900.1:0-11748 GCA_029593785.1 Cabassous unicinctus
GTTCTTTCTTTTCTTTTTTGACAGTTTTTCATATGAGGTCTGTATTAGTCAGCCAAAGGGGTGCTAATGTGAAATACCAAAAATGGGTTGGTCTTTATAAAGGGTATTTATTTGGGGTAGAAGTCCACAGATACCAGGCCATAAAGCGTTAAGTTTCTTCTCTCACCACAGTACATTGCCACATGTTAGAGCAAGACAGCTGCCGGCGTTTGCCAGGGTTCAGGCTTCTGGGGTTCCTCTCTTCCCGGGGCTGCATTTCTCTCCAGGCTTAGCTCCTGTTTCCTTCACAAGGTTGGCTGTAGAGGATCAGGCGAACAGCTTGCTTCTCTTCTCCTGGGGCCTTCTTTCCAACATCAAAACTGCTTCTCAAAAGACTGCTTCAACTCTGTTCTTTGCCTTGCCTTTTATATTCAATTCCCCACCCACCAGGGGGTGGGGCTCAATGCCCTACTGACTGGCATGGCCCAGTCAACGCCTTAATCATAATTCAATCATGCCCAGATTAACAGATCAGATTTACAGGCATGATCCAAATATATTTTTGGAATTCATAATTACAAAATCCCCAACGATTACAAGGTCTATTATATCTGATTTTATTATAGCCACTAAGTCTTTTGGTTACTATTTTCATGGATTTTACCCCATCCTTTCACTTTCAATCTATTTTTTTCTCTTGTAAACAGCAAATAATAGGATCATGTTTTTCTATCCATTCTACCAATCCCTAACTTTGGATTCCTGGGTTTAACCCATGTATATTTAAATTAATTACTGATAAGACAAGTATAATTTCTACCATTCTGCTACTTATTGTTGGTATGTCTTATACCATTTTTAGCCCTCATTTCCTCCATTATTGCCTACTTTTATGACTATCTTCTCATTTCCCTTTGCATACATATTTGGATAGGATTTTGCAAATTATGCCTCTACACCCTCTTTGTTCACACTTCATATTGCTCTTGTCCCCAATTAAATTTTTAGTCCTTGCTTTTTAAATCCTATAGAAATTTAAAAACAATGTTTAAAACCACAACACAATAGTACTGGTGTTTATAATTGCACATGTATTTCTTTTACTGGAAAGCATTATTGGTTCATATAGCTGTAAATTACTGTTTAGTGGCCATTCTTTTCTGGTTGAAATACTCTCTTCAGGGTTTCTTTTCATTTTTTTCCTTTTTCTTGAGTGGGGTACTGGAGTCTATTGAATCCAGGACCTTGTATACATGCAAAGCATGTGCTCAACCATTGAGCAACACCTGCTGTGCTTCAGGGTTTCTTTCAAGGACTATCTGGTGGTAGTGAAATCTCAAAGTTTTTGCATATATGAGAAGGTTTTAATCTCTCTCAGTTTGAAGGCAGTTTCGCCAGGTATAGAATTTTTGTTTGGCAGTATTTTTTAAATCATTACTCTGATAAATCATTTCACTACTTTTAACCTCTGGGTTTCTAAAGTGAAATCAGATGTTTATTTAATTTATGATCACTTGTACATGAGAAGTCATGTATCTCTTGCTGCTTTTAGGGTATTACCTTTGTTTTTGGGTTTTGACAGTTTGCTTATAACATGTTTCATCATGGATCCCTTTGAGTTTTTTCTTGCTTGAATTTGATTGAACATTTTTAATGGATGTATATATGTCTTTCAATGTATTTGGTATGTTTTCAGCCATTATTTCTTCAAGTGTATTTTTCAGTGCCCTTTCCTACTCTTTTTTCTGGGTCTGCTAGAAAACATATGATGGTACATTTAATAGAATCCCACAATTCCCTCAAGTTCTGTTCATTTTTATTCATTATTTTACATTCTGCTCCTCAGGCAGGATACTTTCAATTATGTTTTCTTCAATGTCACTAATCCTTTCTTCTGCCTGATCAAATATTCTGTTGAAACCCTCTATTGAATTTTTATTTCAGCTATTGTATTTTTGAGTTCAAGAATTTCTGTTTACTTCTCTTTACATTTTTACTTATTTTAATTCCCCTTTTGCTCATATATCCTTTTTCCTGATAACTTTGTGTTCTCCAAGCTTCTCTTAAGCTTATTTTTTTCCTATTTAAAATAGTTGATGTAATATATTTGATCTGTAATTCAATAACTGGAATTCTTTAAGTGTAGTTTCCCTCAAAAATTTTTCTCCTGTGACTGGACCACTCTTCCTTTTGACATCCATGTTTTGTAATTTTTTATGAGATCTGAACATTCTGATAGTATTTTGATAACTCTGGAACTCTGAATCTCCCACTATTCATAGATTGCTGCAATTTTTTACCTATTGATGCCTGGAACCATTCATTTAGGTCTTTTCCAAACTATATTAGCAGAGTTTAACTTCATTTTTAACGTGGTAACTGAAGTTTATTTTCCATTATTTTAGTGTTCAGTGAAATGAATTTAATCAAGTAAAAAATCAGGTGTACCCTTTTTAAAATTTTGTTACAAAAAACACGGTTGGATGGTGCTGCAATATCTGTGTTTGTCTCTCAAGAATCTAACATCAAATTAGAAGAGCCAGTACATTTGGAGGAGGAAATTTCCTCTCTCTGCCTTGGTACTAGCATGCAATTCTAGGAAGGAAGGTACATTTTCCCCTACTTCCACTGTGCACCTGAGGGATTGAGCATGGTTACTGGATCATGCCTATTTCCCTTTGACTAGGAATCTTGTGGGTGCTTAGAGTGCCAATAATGTTGCAGAGTTGCAAATTAATAATTACACAAGTTCTTTATCCATTCATCTATCAAACTGATGGAATTTTGAGTTTTACCTTTTGACTATTGTCAATAGAGATGCTATGAGATTGCATTCACAATTTTAGTATGTATTTTCAATTACTTTGGTTATATAACTAGGAGTAGAATTGTGGGATCACCTTGGAAATCTATGTTGAACTTTTTTGAGGAACCACCAAACTATTTTCTGTAGTTGCTTAACCATTTATCTATCTACCTATCTATTATCTCTCTCTCTCTCTCTCTCTCTCTCTCTATCTATCTATATCTATATCTCCATTATAGTAGAATTGACATGATAACTGAAGTTTTGTTTGAATTGACAGAAAGATAAATGGTGTTTATACTTTTGTCATGTGCTTGTTGGTCATTTGTATATCTTCTGAAGAAAATTGTCTATACATGCCCTTTAACCAATTTTTAATTCCTTTGTTTTTCTTTTATTCTTGAGCTGACTCTTTGTTCGTTTGTTTGTTTTAGATGTCCACTTATTTTTGTATTTTCCATTTTCTCAGCTGTTATTGTTTGATAAATTAATTCCATTGTGATCAGAGAAGAAAATTTTTATACACTCAATCTTTCCAAATTTATTGAATCTTGTTTTGCAATCTGATGTATGATCCATCCTAGAGAATGTTCCCTGGACACTTGAGAAGAATGTGTATTCTGCTGTTGTTGGGTTGGGTGTTCTATATATCTCTGTATGGCTAGTAGTTTAAAATATTTTTTAAATCTTCCATTGCCTTATTGACATTCTGTCTAGATGTTCTAACCTTTATTGAAAGTTTATCCAAGTATTATGGTAGAATTATTTCTCCCTTTAAATATATCAATATTTACTTTCTATATTTTGTGATTGTTGCTCGTGATCTATTTATTTATAATTGCTATATCTTCTTTATAAATTGACACTTTATCAAAATAAAAAACCTCTCTTTTTATCTTGAAACAGTTTTTGACTTAGGCTATTTTGTCTGATATTAGTATAGCTGCTCCAGCTCTCTTTTGGTTACCATTTGCATGATTTTTTTTATCTTTGACTTTCAATCTGTCTGTATAATGAGATCTAAAGTGAGTCCTTATAGACAGTAAATAGTTGGATCATGAACTCTGATCCACCCCAAAAATATCTCCCTTTAGATTAGAGACCCTAATCTATTTATACATAGTTTTTGTTTTCTGCATGAGTTGTAGCTTTGTGTCCATTAATGCCTCCATTATGGCCAATATTTTGTTTTTTAGTTTTTTGAATTGAAACATTTTGTTCCCTTTCTTTTCCTTTTGTGCATATGTTTTGTATTTATTTTAACCATTATAATGGGTATTAAAATAAACAGTTTAATTTTAATAATCCACTGTGAGTTTATACAAACATATCTTCAATAATATAAAATTATGCTTTTATCCTTTAATCATATAGAAATAAACACTGGATTTACAAATGAAAAATATAATAATACTGGCTTTTACTTTTCCCACTGTAACTCTCATTACCACAGAGATCTTTGATTCTTTGTTAAGATTTTTGCTAGTGTCTACTTTCCATTCATTTTATTTATTTTTTAAATTTTATTCCATTCATTTTATTGGAAGGACTCCCTTTAGTGTTTCTTTTAGGGCATATCTTCTAATGATGAACTCACTCAGATTTTCTTGATCTTGGATTGTCTTAATTTCTCTTTCAGTGTTAGAGGATAATTTGCCAGATATAGAATTCCTGGCTGACAGATTTTGTTTTATATTTTTTGGAAGATTTTTTAAACATTTATTTTAGTAACTATATACAAACTAAAATTTCCCTCTTTACCACATTTAGATATATAATTCAGCAGTATTAATTACATTCACCATGTTGTGCCACCATCATCTATTACCAAAAGTTTTACATCAACTGCAACAAAATTTCTATACCAGTTAAGATTTAACTTCCCATTTCCTACCCCTTCCCAGGCCCTGGTAACCTATATTCTCATTTCTGAATCTATCCATTTGCTTATTCTGATTATTTTATATCAGTGTGATCATACAATATTTGTTCGTTTTTGTCTGTCTTATTTCACTCAACATGATATCTTCAAAGTTCATACATGTTGTCACATGTATCAGAACTTCATTCCTTTTCACAGCTGCATAATACACCATTGAATTTATATACCACATTTTTTTCCATTAATTTGTTGATGGACACTTGGATTGCTTCCATCTTTTGTCAATTGTGAATAATGCTTCTATGAATATTGGCAAGCAAATATCTGTTAAAGTCCCTAATTTCAATTATTTGACTATATAATTAGACATGGGATTGCCAGATCATATGGTAATTCTACCTTTAACTTTCAGAGTAACCACCAAACTGTTTTCCACAGCACTTGCACCATTACCTTCCCACTAACAATGAATGAGCATTCTTGTTTCTCCATATCCTCTCCAACACTTGGTATATTTCATTTTTTTAATAGTAGTCATTCTAGTGGGTGTGAAGTGGCATCTCATTGTGTTTGTGTGTTTAATATACTTTTAAATGATACTTAAAAGATACTTAGATTACATAAATATTACATAAAAATATAGTGGATTCCCATATGCCTCACTCCCTACCCCCTCACACTTTCCCACATTAACAACATCCCTCATTAGTGTGGTACACTTGTTACAATTGAACACATATTGAAGCACTGAAATTAAGTGTGGATTACAGTTTACATTATATTTTAAACACTCTCCCACACATTTTTGTAAGTTATGAAAATATATATAATGGCCTGAATCCATCACTACAAATCATTCTAGACAGTTCTAATGTCCCCAAAATACTACCATATTACACTTTTTTAAAAAAAGATACTTAGGTTACATAAATGTTACATAAAAATTATAGGAGATTCCCATATGCCTCTCTCCCACACCTCCCCTATTTCCCCACATTAACAACACCCTTCATTAGTGTGGTGCATTCATTGCAATTGATGAACACATTTTGGAGCATTGCCACTCAGTGTGGATTATAGTTTACATTATAGTTCAACTCTCTCCTGCACAATTTTGTAAGTTATGACAAGGTATATAACAGCCTGAATCTGTCATTACAACATCACTCAGGACAATTCTAATGACCACAAAATGCCCCCCCAATTTCACCTATTTTCCCCTCTCCCTCCCCTCATAACCTCCAGTGGCCACTGCCTCCACATCAATGATAAAAGTCCTTCCATTGTTAGAATAACAATAAGTCTATTTCTTTTTATTGTTATTGTATAAGTAAAATAACAGTAAGTCTACTCTAGTTGATCATTCACAGCAAGGAAACCTCTCTCCACCGTCTGTCAAACCACTCTTCATCCCAGGGAATGCTCCCTCACACTGCATTGGCACCAGTGAGCCAGGGGCTCCACCAAGGCTACTTTTCCTGAGGGTAAGGTATATGTGCAGTTTCCAGCCACAGGGGTGACCAACTCATGGTTTTCCTGTGGCTTCCTTATCTTTCCAGTACCCTCCAGATGATTCAGAGCAACTTCTGATTCTATATATATCTAAAGCAGCTCCTTTAGAACCCTTTTTTTCTGAGAGAGCCAGACTCTGCCTACCTAGTTCAGTGCCATTTTCCCAGAAGTTCTCTTGTTTGTTTTAAATACATCAATCTGATGCCTTCTGGCATCAATTGTTTCTGATGAAGTATGCAATATTGTTTTTATTGAAGATTCCTTGGCTATGATGAGTTGCTATGTTCTTCCTCCTTTCAAGATTTTCTCTTTGTTTTCTGCCAGTTTTATTAAAATGTGTTTTTATTGATCTCTTTGAGTTTATCCTTCTTGGAATTTGCTTAGCTTCACGTGTGTGGAGATTCATGTCTTTCATCCAGTTGGGGAAGTTGTGACCATTATTAATTCCAATATTATTTTTTGCCCCTTTCTGTCACTTGTCACCTTATTGCAAATCACATAAAGAATATGTTATTCCATTTGATGTTTTCCCACGTGTCCCAAATTATATGTTTAATTTTCTTCATCCTTTATTCTTTCTATAGCTCATATTGTATAATTTCAGTTCTCCTACTTCAAGTTCATTGATTCATTCTTCTGAGAACTTAAATTTGCTGTCAAATTCAAATAGTGGGCAAAAAATTAAACCCTTCTAATACATTCACCTAATTTACAATGCAACATAAAAAAACAGCTCCATATTATTTGCTATCAAACACCTCTAGTGAATTTTTCATTTAGTCATTGTACTTTCTTGGTTGAGAATTTTAATTTTGTTCATATATATCATTTTTTAGAAGGTATTGGAGAATGAACCCAGAACTGCATACATGTGAAGCAAGAAGTCAACCACTGATCTGCACATGCTCCACCATATATAATTTTTAATTCTTATTTATAGTCTCATTTTGTTCATGCATCATTTTCTTGGTTTCTTTTTGTTAATTGTTTGAGGCTTATTAAATATATCAGCATAATGAAGACAGTTGATTGAAAGTCTTTTTCTCATAAACCCAATGTTTACACTTTCTCATGGATTGTTTCTATCAAATTTATTTTTCCCTTTGAAAAAACCAGCATTTCTGGTTCCTTTATATCGTTTGTGATATTTTGGATAAAAACAGGATATTTTAATGTTATAATGTGATCACCTTTGAAATGATGTTTTTCTCTCTCACTAAGATTTTCTATTCCTGAGAGTTGAAGTCTTCAGTCATCATTTGTTTTTGTTTTTTTTTTTTGTTTGTTTTTTTTAAAGATTTATTTATCTATTTATTTATCCCCTCTTGCTGCTTGTGCTTGCTGTGTCCTTTCACTGTGTGTTTCTTCCATGTCTGCTTATCTCCCCCTTGCTGTGAGGTCCTGCTGCATCAGCCCACCGCACCTCGCGGGCCGGCCTGCTCTCACAAGGAGGCCCCAGGAAGCGAACCCAGCGTCTCCCACATGGTAAACGGGGGCTCTATCGATTGAGCCACACCGCTTCCTGCTGTGAGGTTTTGCTGCATCTGCCCACCGGGCCGCGCGGGCCGGCCGGCCTGCCCTCACAAGGAGGCCCCAGGAAGCGAACCCGGAACCTCCCATATGGTAAACGAGAGCTCTATCCACTGAGCCACACCCGCTTCCTGTCATTTGTTTACTGACTTTTGTAGTTTTCTTCAATAAAAAACAGTAATCTTTGCTACTTTTTAAAAAACTTGAACTTGTAGTGAGGGATTGATTTAATCTTTTGGCCAGAAGAAATGCATGCCTATAAATCATATATTCATTTGTTATTGGGTAAAGATCAGATTACAAGTTATAACCTGAAAGTTTTATTTTTACCCTAGTAATATGGAACTGTTTTTCTATGTTGCATTGTAAATTAGGTGAATATGTTAGAAGAATTAAATATTTTGTGCAGTATGCTGAATTTTTGTAGGAAACTTTTTTTCTGAATGGATATGAATTTTATGTCTGTTTATATATATATATTTCTTTGAGAAAGTGTTTTTGACTCTGTGACTGTGTGTGTTTAAATCTTCATATGTACAAGTGTGTTCATTCCAGCAGTTATTTATAGATGCTCCTAGGATGAGATTTTAAAGTCTGGGAATAAAAGGAAAAGGATCTTGACTGATTTTCATATGTGATAGTAGAGAGAGGAAATTATATGAGTGACTAAAATGCAATATTTGACTGGACTGCCAATATCCTACATGAAATTTTTGGGATAGAAGAACCCCAAATATAAACATTATATCTTGTTGTATATTGATTTTCTGTTGGTTCAATAGGATGAAACAAAATATGTGGATTTGTGGGTAAGGTTTTCTTTTATATGAGTTAATGTTTTTTTTGGAGAGAAATCAATGTTTAATTAAATACAAGAAAAGCACCCTGTTGTTTTAGAAAAATGTACTGCAATGTGATCTGTTATTCATATACAGACTTTATTCAAAATATTGTTAATAGGAGGAGAAAAAAGTCTCTGCACTGTAGGATGGCCAAGATCATGAGCATGTTCCCTGAAATGATGATAAAGTACATGCAGAGGAAGACCATATGCAGGAGTTGCTGCTGCTCTGGTAAGTCAGAATATCCCTCTGATGACCCTTAGATTTCTCTTTTCCTTATCTGTAATAGATATAGAAGAGAAAGATGTTAAACTGGGGAGACCAACAATGTTAAGTCTTTCATTCACAAGTTTGTGTGTGTGTGTTTGTGTGTGCTTGCATATAGTAAAGAAGCAAATAGTATCCTTACTTGCTTGGATGTTTCTAATTAAGTCTTGTATTTGTGATAGTCTGTGTGTAGTTCAATACTGAATTTTTTCTATAAAGATTTATATTTCCTCCAAATCAAAATGCAAATTTAACTAATTAATGTCTGTTTTCATTATTGTGTCAATTATATTTCTTTGTCTACAATATTAATACAATTAATATTTTACTTTGAATTCTAATTAGTTTATTTTCACAATCTCTTTTAATCAGAATCACTAGAAATATTTACAATTAATGACTAATTATCCTCTCAAACTGAAATTTATGCCCATGTTGTCTTATATCCTTAATTCAGCTTTCTTTCCCCTTGTTTAAATAAATATTCTTCACTATAATCATAAGCTTCCCTCTTTACCCTAGGTTGAATATCCCATCTTTGGTCTCCTTCTGGGGCCCTATATTATGAATAAGGTTTTCAGATCCTTTCACCATAGCAGCTCATTTGTATTTTTAAAAAGGAGATAAAAGTATTCGTCCTCATGTATAAAATGCTTCCAAAAATTTCTTTCTGCTCTTCATCTTATCATTGTACTCTCAAGGAAGATACTTGGGAAAAGGTTTGTGGGACAATCAATTTAATCTCATTTCTTCTGATTTATGTTGATTTCTCCCTCTGTATTTGACATCAGAAAGCATAACCATTAATCTATCCTTTATATTAGTAATCAGACTCTTCAATTGATATGCTTGTCCTAAAAGTTTACTATATCTGAATCATATCATCCACTTTTTATTTATTAATTTAATATCCTGTAATTTACTCCCACTCTGTTAGTTAAAAACTTTGACTTCTGAAATGTTCATAAACTAACATTTACAATTTCATTTATGCTAATTCTTTGATACTTTTAACTTAAATAAAAACCAGACTGATCCGTATTTTTTATTGATGGACTAGGATTAAAGAATGGTGGATGGAAAATATTTGCTTCCTGACTATGATGCCTTCACTCTCATGAATTCATTAATTTTGTTGTTCATGATGTCTGATTCTTCCTTCCTGATACCTCCCCTAACACTGTCATTTAGAAATACCTAGTGAATATTTACACATTATTATAGATATGGCCAATGCCCACAGCATTCATCAATATCTTCATTCTTACATACAACATATCAATTAAATTTCATCCAAAACTACTGTCTCACAAAACACTTTTAGAATTACTTCTTTTTTTTTTGAGATTTTTTAAAATGTATTTTTTATTGAAGTATATCATTCATACATGAACATGTAAAAATAAATGTATAGTAAAGATTATGAAATTACAAAGTAAACATACATAACATCATACAGAGGTCTCATACATCACCCTCCACTAACACCTTGCATTGTTGTGAAACATTTGTTACAAACTATGCAAAAGAGTGATGAATCTTAAGAGCACTGGCCTAATGTGTAAGTGTAACTCCCTGGCACTCCTGCTGCACCCCTTATTCAATCCTCAGGAACATAACCTTTGCCATTTCTCATCCTAGCTCTTCTCTCTAGCAATGTACTATCAGGTCAATTATCCTAGGGACATCAAAGCTAATTCATTGGGGGGTGAGGGGCAGTCAGTTGTAATCTAAGTCATTTACAGGTACACAGAATATCAACAGAGTCCAGCTTAAGTGGTAGGTATCTCTCAAATGACATCGATTGACTTAACAGTACTCTGAAAACAAGAAATTCATTTAGTAAGATACAGACAGCAATCTCAAAATGTTTTACAAAGTTTCTGCTATTAAAATTTACCCAGAAACCTCACCCCATCATCAACAGAAATGCCAAATTCCTTTCCTCTTGTGGTAATTCAGTTCAGGCTCTGAAATCAGTCATTCTGGCTTCATATGAGGCATTACCATTGATTATCTAAGCGATCTTGGTCAAATTGCCTAGCTTCTCTATCCCTCAGTTTCTTCTATAAAACTGGTGTGACAATGTTTTCTACCTCACAGGGTGGTTGTCAGCCTTAAATGTACCTGTAAAACACTTAGCGCAGTGCCTAGTATATTTATTTGTTTCTTTTTCTTTTTTTTTATTGTGGGTAAAAATCAAATTTTTTCACAATATAAACCAATATTGGTAAAATGATATATAAATATATATGCATATATGTGCATTTGCTTACATAAATGTTATTTATATATATATTTTAAAAGATGCTCAGATTGCATAAGTGTTAGACAAAAATTACAGGGATTCCCATGTTCCCCACCTCCCACACGTCCCATAACATCCCACATAAACATCTTTCATTAGTGTGGCACATCAACAGCAATGGATATACACATAATTGGGCTTTGCCACTAAGCATGGACCATAGTTCACATTGTAGACCACCCTCTTTCCCACACAGTTCTGCATGGTATATGCGGATGTAAAATGGCCTATATCTGTCATTGTAATGTAACTCAGGATAATTCCCAATTCCTGAAAAAGCCCCTGTATTACAACTGCTTTTCCCTTCCCTGCCCCAAAAGCGATTAGTGGCCACTGGCTCATCTCACTGTTATAATTCTTCCATTGTTTCAATCACAATATGTCTACAACAGAATACCATTAAGTCCACTCTAGCCATAGCTCTTCCCCCAGTCCTGAGGAGTCTGGGATGGTGATGTCCACTCCACCTCCAAGTGAGAGTGTGTTTATATCCCATGGATATGGTGGATGGGGTTATCCTGCCTGCAGCTGCAGGCTCTCTCCATTTTATGGGATGGCCATTATCCATCATCGTCTCCTCATCAGGTGACTTGGGTGAGTCCATTGAGCTGTAGAGTAGGAG
>JAQZBX010096901.1:0-11748 GCA_029593785.1 Cabassous unicinctus
AAAACTCAATGGCCAGGCTCTCTTGGTAAACCCCTGACTCAAGTTTGGGCAGGGCCAGTGCCCCACTTCTTCCACTAAGCTGGAAGGTTCCACAAACTCTCACTTCTCTGAAGGGAGCTAGTATCTCCTTCTCCCCCAGCCCCTTTATATGTGTCCTGGTTGCAAAGATCACAAGTCAGATCTTCTTTTTTGCTCAAATCAATTTTGTCCAACACCTGGTAAAGTTTCCACTGAGTCTGGCCATGGATAATCTAGTTTCTTTGTTCTTGCAAATCATGGTGGAATGGTGGGACAGGTGTGGGGGTGGGATGGGGTGGGAGAGGTATATATTACTTAGTGCATCCCTCAGTTTCACACAACTGCATCCTCTCTTTCCACAGGACAGTTGGTTACTATATTCACCATGGTTATTGTATTAGTCAGGGTTCTCTGGGGAAACAGAATCAATAGGAGATATCTGTAAATAGTGTGAGGTTTTATGAGAGTCTCTCACATGACCATGGGATGCACAAGTCCAGGTTCCGCAGGCAGGCTGCAAGCCAGGGGCTCCAATGAAAGTCCAGTGAAGGTCCTTGATGAGTTTCCAGGAGACATTGACTGTCCAAAGACGAGCTGGGAAATTGTCTCTGAATGCTGAAATCACATCCCCTTTTAAGGCATTCAGCTGATTGGATAAAACGTCACTCATGGCTGACAGCAATCTCCCTGGTTGATGTAGATGTAATCAGCCATCTATGCAGTAAACTCACTGATGACTAAAGCCCATCAATGTCCTTGTGTTACAATTAGCCCAGTGCTTGCTTCACCAAACAACTGGGCACAATTACCTGGCCGAGGTGACGCATTAGCCTTACCATCATAGTTATGGACTCAAAAAAAAAAAAAATACTGGCTCTGAAAAAGATTTTAGAGACAATTTAGTCCAGTTCCCTTAATTTGAAGATAAGTAAATTGAAACCTGTATGTGTGCAAATATGAAAATTTCATTTCTACCATAGCTTGCTCTTTTGTGCCAGAAATCCTTTAGCATTTTAAGCAGAAGGAAATAGGTGCTAGCTATTTCAATATAACCTACAAACACAAGATGATTAGAATTACAGTCTGAAATATTTTAAGCTGTGCTTATGAACTGGTTATTTCCAAGTTCATTTTCCAAGTTCATGGAAAATAAAATCTTAAATACAAAGAATTTCCCTGACTGCTACATTTCCTTGTGAGGAAAATCTTTAATTCGGCTGACAGAAGTAGCAGAAAGTACTTGGCAGGCCAGATAGCTCCTTGGGGACACCTGAGCCCTCCTATCTGGAGTGGCCTAGAAAAGGGGAGGTGTAATTTATTAGGAAGGGGGATTACATCAGCTTCATCAATTTGCAGTGACTCATGCTAAACCTGACAATGGTCCAAAGAATGGTTCAGCCCTGTCTGCTGCCTTCATTTGGAGAGGCTATCCTTTTCTCCTAGGGCAGCAGCAGGGAATGTAAAAGACCAAGATAGAGACTCTCTACCCAGCCAGGGTTCTCTGGGCAGTGCAGGACTCCCTGGGGACCCTGGACCAGAACTCATCTACCTCCCTCTGTGCCAGTGGCACCTTCAGGGCAACAGAGGTGGGCTCTCATCCTGCAATCAAGCCACCAACTCAGGGGTGAAAGTCAGGAAAGCAATAAAGATAGACTTGGGGTTAGGCTCTTTTCTGTTCTGGGTCAGTTTTTCCTCTCAAGATTTTTACTAAGCTGGCATGCAGCTGTGAGGATCCCCAATTCTTATGGAAACAAGTGTGAATTTAACAGTCACTGGAGACCTCTCATACAAGAAATTCTGTATATTCCTTCCACTGTGAGATAGTTTGAAGTTCTTTTTTGAATCTCAAAAGATTGTGTTATTAAACTAATCTATTCCTGTGGATGTGCTACCCTTTGGTTGCATTAGATTCACTTTAAATCACTTGATTAGATTGCTTTTGATTAGACTATGTTAGTGAGGTGTGACACAGGTTGGGTCTCTGCCCTCTTGCTGGATCTTATATAGACAGAGACACAGGGAGAGAGAGATAAACACACACACAAAGAAAGGAAGCTACCATTTTGATCCTGCCATGCAAAAGAGAAGAGTGCAGGATAACAAAGAAGCCCTGAGAGACAGAGAGAGGTCCTGGAGTCTGGAATCACAAAGGCATGGAAAGAGGCCCCCAAGAAGCTGGGCTCATGGAGCAGCTCAAGGCTGAAGAGAAAGCCCTGCCATATGCCATATGCCTGAGTGTCCACAGCTGAACTCCAGGAGATGGGACAACAGGGACCTCGGAAGAAATGGCCCACAATCTTGCCTTGCCATGTGGCAGGACCCCAGGATCACCAGTAGCTGACTTTGGTGAGAAAGCATCTCTGTTGGTGCCTTGATTTGGACATTTCATGGCCTTGGAAGTATAAGCTTTTACCCTAATAAATTTCCCACTATAAAAGCCAGCCCTTTTCTGGTACTTTGCATTGGCAGCCGTGTGGCAAGCTAAGACATGCAGCTTTGTTTTTTAAGTATGTATTTAAGCCCTGGCCTTCCTTGTTTTGCTTGAGGCTAACCTGCAGCTGGCTGGGTTCACAGGACTTATGAAGAGAAGGTAAATGTGTGAACTGAAGGAGCATGTATAAGGTTTCCCTTGGGCTCTGGATACAAAGATCGTTTTATTTCTGAACTTAAGCAAAACAGAAAATGCCACAAGAATACAACTTGACCAGCCAGCTCACAGCAGATATTCTTTGCCCCCCTCCCTCCATTGCAGCTTATGTTTTTAGTGATGACAGACACACAGGCTGCTCCTGTTCGGGCAGTTTGGGCAATGGATGTGTTTTAGGTAGGAATGCAAGTGGCAGAAAAGCTCATTTAGAGTGGGTTCAACTAGTGGTCCTCCACCCTGGCTGCATGTTAGAACCACCTAGGAGTTTTTTTAAAATGCCCAGGCCCAGATCCCTCCCCAGACCAAATGAATCAGAATCTCTAAGGGTAAGGCCAGTGTCATTTCAGAGGTTCAATGATGTCAGGACCAGTGTCACTGGGATTCTTTTGACTTTCTTCCATAGTCACAATATGATTTCTTGTACTGCAGACATGACCTTTATATTCAAAACTAGCAAAAGAAGCAAAGACCCACATCAGCAGGAAAACAAGTACTTTCCAAACACCCCCCAACAGATGGTCACTTATGTCTCATTGGCCAGAGGTGAGATACCCGTTCTCTCTAGCTGCATAGCTGCAAGAGAGGCTGGGAAAGTATAAAATTCTTCCTTCTACTACTGAGATTGAAAGTGATAAATACTTTCCCAACCTCTCTGGCAGTGTTTGATATAAATCTGAATTATACATTGTGCAAAAATTTTGACAAAATGCAACTCCTACCCAAAATAAAAGTTGCTTCTAGGGCAACCTTGTAGATCAAGGTTTTCCAAATTATGAGTTGTGAAATGCATGTAATGGGACTCAACCAGGAATAAAGCAGAAGGAGGTGGAAGAAGAGGAGGAGGCAGGAGAAGAGGAGGAGGACCAGGAGGAAGAGGGAGAAGATGTGGCTGGATGGAAGGAGACAGAAGAGGAGGAGGTGGAGGGAGAAGGAATAGTAAGAGAGGAAGGAAGAAGAGGAGAAGGAGGAAGAGAGGAGGGGATGGGCAGATGTATGAAGAGAAGGAAGAAGGAAATGCAAAGGAATAGATTTTGGGTTAGATTTGTTTTTCTTACAGTGGGTTCCAGTCAAAAAAAGTTTGAAACCTACTTTTATAGAACATGTGACTCACAGTAGTTCAGAGACATTTGCATATCTGCTTTTGCACAACTTTAACCATTGTGAGCTTGGGAAATTCTCTCCCATACTCGTTTAGCGTTGCTATTCTTTGCATTTTTTCTCGCCCCTTCTTCCCAGCCGTCAAGCATGCATCTCCTGCTTAATAAAGTTCTGCTTGATCCTGCTACTCCCCCTCTACTTCTTTCTTTTCTTGAGCTGTCAACCACCTAGAACTGAGTAGCTCATGTTCACACTATGTTTCTTCTATCCCAATCTCCTTAAGAAATTGCTTTTTATATTCCCCCATCATATCAAATGCACTCTCAAAAGGTTAAAACTGATATCCTTAATGTCAAATTCAGCCTTTCCTGGCGAGCCAAGATTCTCCATCACTTTATCAAATTTGTGTGTTTGCCCTGACCATGTCCTCCCAATTTTCTAACATACTCTCCTGCATGCTTTCCTCCTTTCATTCATTGACTCTGTTTCCTCTTTTCCTTGAATCTGGGCAAACATCCACATAACACAGCCTTCTGCCCTCTGCTCTCTTCCCTTGCCATTTCTGTGTCTCTGTCTCTGTGTGTGTGTGTGTCTGTATGTCTGTCTCACAGAAAGTTTAAGCCTTTCTCAAAGATATGATTATCATCACCGTTATGCTAATGATTCTACTACCATATTTCCAGTCTTGCTCTCTCTTCTATCCTGCACTTCCCTTCTGGAAATCTTGAACTCAGCATCTCTAAAATGAGATTAATCATTTCCCCACTCAAAACTGGGTTTTCTCTTACACCCTAAAGCATGAGCAACAAAAGAAAAAATAGATAAATGGGACCTCCTCAAAATAAAATACTTTTGCGCCTCAAAGGATTTTGTTAAAAGGGTGACAAGGCAGCTGATTCAATGGGAGAAAATATTTGGCAATCACATATCTGATAAGGGTTTAATATCCATGATATGCAAAGAGATCATACAACTCAGCAGTAAAAAGACAAACTACCTGATTTAAAAATGGGCAAAAGACTTGAAAAGGTAATTGTCCAAAGAAGAAATACAAATGGCAAAGAAACACATGAAAAAATGTTCAACATCAGTAGCAAATAGGGAAATGCAAATAAAAACTGCAATGAGATATCATTTCATACCTATTAGACTGGTCGTTTTTAAAAAGTCAGAAAACTATAAATGTTGGAGAGGATGTGGAGAGATAGGAATGTTTACTCACTGTTGGTGGGAATGTAGAATGGCACAGCCACTGTGGAGGACTGTTTGGCAATTCCAAAGGAAGTTGAATACAGACTTGTCGTGTGACCTGGCAATACCATAAATATGTATATACCCAGAAGAACTGAGAGCAGGGACACAAACAGACATCTGCACACAGATGTTCATAGCAGCATTATTCACAATTGCCAAAAGCTGGAAACAACCCAGGTGTCCATCAACTGATGAATAGATAAACGAATTGTGGTGCATATACACGATGGAATATGATGCAACTGTAAGAAGAAATGAAGTCGTGAAGCATATGACAACATGGATGAACATGGAGGACATTATGTTTAGTGAAGCAAGCCAGACACAAAAGGATAAATACTGTGTGATTGTGCTATTATAAATTAAATATATTGTGTAAACTCATGGAGTTAATAATTAGAATATAAGCCACCAGGAAATAGAATGAGGTTAGAGAATGGAAAGCTGAGGCTTAATCTGTGCAGAACTGGTAAAAAGGCTGTTTGTTAATCTTTGGAAATGAATAGAAATGGTTAAAGCATATGGTATTTGTAACTAGCAGAGCTGTTATATGGGTATGGCAGTGGTTGAAAGGGAAGTCTAAGGTCATATATATTACTAGAAGGAAAGCTAAAGACTGTAACATGGGATTGTATAAGACAGTAAAACCTCATGTAAAACACAAATATGGGTGATATTGCATATAGAAGACTGTTTCTGCAAAATATAAATACAAATATACTAGAAAGAAGTAAAAAGAATAACAGCTATGTGTGCATGGTAAGCATAGAGAGATTGAGAGGTGATGAGTTTTATTTGTTTGGTTTTTATTTATTATTATCATCATTGGAATAATGAAAGTGTTCTAAGAATTATTGAAGTGATGATGCACAAATATGTGATTACACCGAATACCATTGATTATACACTTTGGATGGATTTATGCTTTATTAATATGTATCAATAAAATTGATTTGTTGGGAAAAAAAAACTGGGTTTCCCTCCCAATTTCCCTATCTCTGCAAATAACACAATTCTAATAGTGACCCAAACTGGCTTTATTAAAGCCATATTTGCCTCCTTGTCTTCTTTCATGCCTCACATCCTCCTAAAAGAGCAGTTGCATGTCATGGGGCATGGAGTAGCCTCTACCTGTGACTTGTCCTGCCCACTGGAAGGCTGAAAACAATGGAGAGGGCATGGACCTACCATTCCACTTTTACCCAGCTGACTAAAGATTAAGTCTCCAGATTTACTTCTTTAAAGAAAGTCGTTATTTTTAAGTTCTATATGTAGAATTCATTATTATTAATAATGAAAAACATCAATTTTTATCCCTTTAAGCATTAATTTTTAAGTTAAAATAATGCTGAGAGGTATTAAACATGTAAGTTTTTACTCTCCTTTTAAGAAACTATTTGGCAATATATCTAAAGAGCCATGGAAACATCTGTACCATTTGACACAGTAAACCACAATTCTAAAGAAAGAAGAGGCTAGAATTCAAAGACATTCATACAAAGCAACCTAATAATTAAACAGTAGAATGGTTTGGTAAATTATGCTTTAAAAATTATCAATATCATGAGAGATGATGTAGCCATTAAAAGTGATTATTATGAAAATGATGTGTGGCAACCTGAGAATCATACAGAAAAAAAAACCCAGCATATAAATTGTATCTCTGCTATGATTACAGCTATGTTAAAATTAGACAAGTATTTTGGCAAGAACTGGAAAGAAATGTTTTAGGGTGGCAGAATCAGTTTTTAAATTTTATTTTCATTTTCTCACTTATTTCAGAAGGCAGCATGGTATAGTTAGTGGCTTTCAAATATTTTGAACATGAGCCCTGGCAAAAAATATACTTTATATCACCACCTAGCATGTGCACACACATGTGCACACACACATATATAAACTCATACATATGTATATATATTCCATTGGGTATAGGATAAGTACTTTTTCACAGTATAACATCTCTTAAATTGGGGTGCATGTTACAATTGACTGCATTTTTATTTCTTAGAGGTACATAAATTCATGGTGACACGCATAATCAATGACTTCAGATTTGATAAAATGCAGTGGTAACAAACAAAAGTTTCTTGACACGATTATCACATGCTATTTTGTGATATTTTCTCTTTTCATCCTTTCTGCTGTATTCTGTATCATTTTGTTAAGTGCTGGAAGCAATCCACTGAACTGATTTTTACAATGAATGCAGGAGTGGGCAATTATGGCCCACACACTTGCTGCTAGTTTTTGCATGGCCCCTGAGCTATGAATGGTTTGTACATTTTTAAGTGGGTTTTAAAAAAAAAGAGAGAGAGAAAGTTCAGTTCAGCACATAACAGCAAATAATTTGATATCACTTTTCTTTTAAAATCAATGACTTTCCTATCCCTGGGAATTTCTCAGGCCAGGTCTGCTGCTATGTTGCTAAGAGACACTTCTTTTTCTCTCTCCCTAAATGTCAACTTAATATCCCAAATACTGCTGTTACTTTTTAGTGCAGAGAAGTTTGGACATTTAACCCAAACATTTGATAATATCTGGAGAACATTTTTGCTTGTCACAAGTGTGGCTGGTTATGTGGGAGGGGTGCTATTAGCATCTAGTGGATGGAGGCCAGAGAAGCTGCTAAACACCCTACAAGGCACAGGACAGCCCCCCAACAAAGAATTGTCCAGCCCAAAGTGTCAACAATGCTGAGGCTGAGAAACCCTACTCTAAGCCCAACCGGCCCCAGTGAAACTAACCAGAAGCTTGCTAAGGTATCTATCTGCTCGACATAGGCCATTTACTCCAAAACTGCACACTTAGCCATAGAAAGAACCAGCAAACATTTCGAAATTACAGTTTGCTTTATCATTTACTGATTCTATACTTGAGCAAGGTTTTGACTCCCAGCAATTTTTGAAAGGTAAAAGGAGCAGTAGACCCATTTTTTCTTCCTCTGTTCTGAGCAAGTCTTTAAGTGTTGCGAATATCAGTTACAATTATATCGGAATTGCTTTTCTTCTGTGTAAGTGCACATATTTCATTTTCTGAACCCCCACTGATGGAGAAACTGACTTGAGTAGTATTACAGAAGGCTCCCTATGACAAAACCACAGACTGTGCCCATGACTGAGTGGCTCAGCAGCTGCAAAAGTCAGGGGATTTGTGTTGTGGCTGGAAAACGGCTCTTCTTTGTAGTTATTTCTCTTGAGTACGGTGTACCTCCCATCACCACGCCTATTATATTGTAATCTCCTGGTCATTTATTTGACTCCAACATTCTCTCCACCACGTCTCCCTCCTTTGTAAAGTCCTTGAGGGCAGCCCCAACCCCAGCACAGTGCCTGGTCCACAGAAGACCCCCAAGAATTGTTTGCTGCGTGCATACATGAATCAGGGCAAAAGGGAAAAACATAGTCCAAGTAAAGGTTGAGGTATAAAGAGCAGCTTGCATTTATTATGTAAATGTGAAAAAGAAACCTTACAAAAATTCTGGTCACGTGAACAAGAAGTTTCACAATACTAATTGCTTTTTTTCAAAGGGGTTTTCTTTTAATTCAGTTCCTCTGGTCTCATTTACTCGGAGAAATATAAATGGCAATTAAACAAATCCACGTACAGATAGAAACGTATTTTGACTGCATTTGGGACCTGTCAGGATCTCAAACCTGAGAGTGTATGAGAAATCCATAGTGCGCTATTAAAATAAAGAGTTCTAGTCCCCAACCCCAGATATATTGAACAATCTGGTATGAGACCCAGAAATTGGCATTTTGAAGAAATGCACCAGATGGTTCTGAGGCAGTTGGTCTGGAGCCCCATTTTTTTTTAACAAATCAATTTTATTGATACATATTAATAAAGCATATAATTCATCCAAAAGTGTACAATCAATGGTATTTGGTATAATCACATATTTGTATATTCATCACTTCAGTCATTATTAGAGCATTTTCATTATTTCAGTAATAATAATAATAAACAAAAAACAGACAAACAAGAAACTTCCTCAGCCCTCAATCTTTCTGTGCTTCCCCCACTCTGCATAGCTGCTGTTTCTGGCTATTCTATCCAAAGTGTAAAATGAATGGTTTTTAGTATAATCACAATATTGTACATTCATCATCTCCAAAATTTTAGAACAACTTCATTATGAATCCCATTTTGAGAAACACTCTTTGATACAATAGCTCATAAACTGGAGTATGCCTTGGACCTGTTCAGAACGTTTTCTAAAAGTAATAACAATAACAACAATAATTATTTTTACACATACCCAGACCCCAGCGGAGTGAGGATTAGTCTCATTCACCAGAAAAACATAACTTAATGCTGACTCCTGGGGGAGTGTGGCTAGAATTCTTTACACCCTGTCCACCTGTGGCCTGAGTTGGTCACGTTCTGGACTGGAGAGAGGCTAAGTCCACAGGATGATCTAGATGACCTCAGCTTAAGGAAAAGGGGGCCACCGAGGAGCAGAGTTGATTAGAATAGGACGAGGAGGCAAATGGAGACTTCTGAAAGAGGAATTCTCAATATCCATAAGGGATTTTTAGAGCGGTTACTGTCATTGTTTATTAATTATAGCTAATTTCATTTCAAAATACAGGATTTACTTGGGCTTAGTAAATGTTTTATTCATAGTATGCTTATGTACAGAAGTCATCAATAGGTTTAATGAAATTAAATAAAATGGAAGAAAGAATAAAAGAAAAAGGAGAGAAGATTTCCTTCAGTAACTTGGCAAGGGTTGGCAGAAATTAAGGTGAAACTCAATTAAGGAGAGTCTGCCTAAAACCAGTTTAGGAGAGCAGGAGTCCACATTGTCAGCGCCGTGATCTCTACCCGCCTAGGGGAAACAGCGTTGCGGAAAGTGGAGCCCCTGCGCAAGCCCAACGCAGCAGGAGCGTGTTTGCCAGGCTTCTAAGAGACCTGGGTCTTTCCATTTTACAAGGCTTCCTAAGACAGAAAATGAGTGTACAAAGACCACTTCTCAACCTAAGATCCTTTATTTGTGCATTCATTTCACACTCATCTGATGCACGCTCCCAAGAGCAGGGACTTTTTTCTGCTCACTGCTGTACCTCAATTTTTTAGTTGCCCAAAGATGTATTGATGTTTTTAATAAAGATTATATTAACAAAAATACCAAATATAATGTCTCAGGATCTCACAGCCAGGAAGGAAAATGTTGTTCCAAGCAACAGGCAGTAAGTTATAAGAGGGACAGCTGAAAAAATATTTTGAAAAGCATGATCTTCTGGTAAGATTTATTTTTCTTATTTTTGGTATAAAGATATTTAATTTGATAAAAACTGAATTCCTGCCACTATAGATAAATTAAATGAATGCACAAGTTTAAAGGGTCACAAGCTCTTCAGTACATGCTAAGGACAAAGGAAAATAGCTTTATTAGAATGTCTTCATGTCTTTGAAGGTGGAGAAGGTAAACATCAAAGTAATAATAATATCTGAAAAGTGCACTGCATAAAACAAAAGAAAGTGATGATTCATCCAAATGCTTCATCTTCAGAGTTTATTTATAATTGAATATGTTGATGAATGGGTTTTTAAGACTTATTGGAGCACGTGTGTGGGAAACCTTTTCAGATTAAATGTGAATTTATTCGATAAAAACAAATGTAAGGCCTGAAGTTACCATCTGTAGCCCTCTTCCTTCAGCATAAAAATTAATATTTTAAATTGATGGATGCACAGCTATGTGATTATACCAAATACCACTGAATGTACACGATGGATGGTTGTATGGCTTATTAATATGTATTAATAAAATTGGTTTGTAAAAAAAAAATAATGTTTTAAAATTTGTCATGCATCTTTGTTCTTCCTGGTTCTTGTTAGCAGCCAGAGAAAGATAGAGAAAAGCGTTGTGGCCTCACTCAAAGTAGAGGGCAGTGTGTATTTGAAGATGCGTAAAATTCACACGTTGTCTTAGAGTTTTTCTTAGTTTATTATTTAGAATCCAATTCATTGCATTTTGCTGACAACTCAACAACAGCAAAACTGGTGTATTACATATGTTTGCAGTTTATCTTATTAATAAGAAGACAAAACCTGTGCTATATTTTCAGGAAAAGAAAATAGGTGGAAAAAGTATACTTAAAGATATAATGGAAAGGCATTAAATAAAACTGTTTGGTCTTCAAGGTAACATTAAGGTGTAAACACATACATTTGGTGATTTTTTAAAAAGTCCAAAAGTATTTAATAAAAAACAAAACAAAACAAAAAAACTCGTTCTCTCCAGTAGAATCAACAATGTTGATTGCTTATCTTCATGGGTTTGTTACTGTTTTGTCATCCAACCTAGCTGACTAAAAGTTGCTCTACACTTTGCTTCTGAAACTTTTTATTTCCATTTCTTTTGGGGGGAGAATTTAATCCTGGTTCAGTCAAACTGCTTCTAACCAAGCAGATAGCTAGCTAAACTCAGGTACCTCCCACTGAGATACAAGAGTGTGATGTATGTGAATCCCTAAAAGCGTTGTGAATGAAATGGCTGATGGAATGCTTTAAAAGGCCATCAGTGGATAGAGCCCCCGTTTACCATATGGGAGGCCCGGGTTCGCGTCCCGAGGCCTCCTTGTGAGGGCACGCCAGCCTGAGCGGTGCGGTGGGCTGATGCAGCAACCTCACGGCAGGAAGCGGGTGTGGCGCAATGGATAGAGCACCCGTTTACCATATGAGAGGCCCCGGGTTCGCTTCCCGGCGCCTCCTTGTGA
>JAQZBX010096902.1:0-11744 GCA_029593785.1 Cabassous unicinctus
CATTATTTCAAGTGGAAGAACTGAAAGACTTATTTGGTACATTGATATATTTCATCTATAATTTTGTGTTTTCTTTAAATTAATTATACTTAGCTCATATTTTAAAATGCTTTGGGGTGAATTATATCTAGGCATATGTCTGAACACAAAGATCAATCATGTACAAATATTTACATTCTCTTTCATGATATGTTATGAGAAAACCCTAAAATTACACATGAAGTATAAGCAATTGTGTATGCATCTCATTTTTTGACATGTATTTACCTATTCATCTTTGTACCACCTCTTCATATCAGTTGTTATCCAAGAGAAGATTATAGGCAAGATATTGTTGAAATTATTGATTTAGTAGTCATAACATACAGAATTGTTTATTCTCCTTTAGGAAAAATATAAACCACAAAATTAAATTTGTACCAGTATAGACATAAGTTTCTGTGCACTGTGGGGTGGCAGTGTGCAAGGCTACTGCATCTTTTACTGGAATCGTTCCATAATGTTGCATGATCAGTTTACTCTAGATTCCATAGATAGTTATAATACCTGATTGATGTTTTTATTATTTATTATTATTGTTGTTATTATTATTATAAGAGAAGCTGTAGTTTTAGAGAAAAAGTGTGCATTGTTTCCAGTATTCCTGTATACTACCCTATTGCTGATACCTTACCTTCATGTAGTTCATGGGTTACAGTTCTTAAAAGAACACTTTTACAAAGGTTTTATTAACTATAGTCCTATGTCTGAGTTTTTAAGAGTTTAAAGACAATGAATTTAAAAGTGGATGTTGATATCATTCTGTGGGTTCCTTTCTTATCTAATTTTTCTAGTCAAATATCATTTGCTATATATCTCAAAAACATGTGGTCAATACAGTAGAGAGGTGAGGGTAATTTAGGCCATGAAGTGAAGAGGAGAAAAATTATCAAATACTCACAAATTAATATTGTCTTTTTTAGACTGAAAAAGAAAGCCATGATTTCTGGGAAGTGTCCAATCACATTTCATGTGTAGGTGAGGAACAGGTGACTGATACCCTGATGGAAAAAACTTGATTTTATAACAAGAGGCCCCTTGTACACTTTATTGAAAATAGAGGAAGCCAATGGCATTTTGAAACACCCTTGGGAACACAGCCATTGGCATAGAAAGTAGCCAGTATCCAGGGGTAATTTCAAGGGGATTATTGGTTCTAGGTGGTAAGGGAAAAGATCCAATAAAATCTAGCTAAAAACAAAATTTTGCAATTTAGAAATATAAATATATTTGAACATTGACAAGGATTGAAGAATAATGAAAGGACAATTTAAACAGTAAACTAATATCCGTTATTTCCTAATATACTCAGGGTTCATTGATGAAATGCTTGTGGATCTTAGAGGAAAAAAGGGCAGCAAAGAAAAGATCAAGAGCCCGGGATCAGCCAAAACCAAGAACACCAGGAGTTGCTACAAATTGCTAATTATCCTCTGAAATTCCCTCTGAGGAATGGAGTGATTTTCAGGAGTCAGATCAAACCCACAGGTTATAGAATGGATGAAAAGACAAAACGGTCATCTGAAATAGTCCAAAATGTCAGCACAAATTGACCAAAGGTCAGCACAGCAGCCTATGAACTCTGGGATCACTGCACTGGGGTCCCTCTCTGCTGACTGAGATTCTTCATCAGTTAACAAATTAACAACCTTGGTGTACCCCACAAGAGTGTAACACAATGGGACACATAATGCGTTTGGACTAGTACCTGCCACGTGGTGCATATTAGAAGGTGCCATGATATCTGCTGTGTAGTTTTCACAACAATGGTTTTAGTGAATCATTCAGATTCTGCCAGGAAAGGAGAAACTCACCATGGTTCTTAGAAGTGCTACTTCCCTTTCTGTAATTAATTTCTAGCTTAATTCAAATGTGCTCTGAAAACACATTCTTTGTGATGTGAAACTGTTCAATAAGTAGATGAACACAGTGTGTATTCAACATCTTTGGCAGTGATAATCTGTATTTGCTATTTAAGATATTTTTTCATTTGGACTGTCCAAGTCTTTTATACTCTTGTTGATTTTTGTCCATATTGTATCTACTGACTATATTGTATCTACAGCTGCATCTATGATTTTGGATTTTAATAAGTACTATCTTTCTTATGACACATGATGAATTAGGTACTTTTAAAGCCATGTTAAAAGGGGCATGAAAATTTAGAATCGTTTGTCTTCTTATTGAACGTACAACCTTATCGCAGTGCAAAATCTCTTTTAATATTGAGCCATACACCCTGTCTGAGGTCTGAAATGCATGGGTAGAATCACCCAAACAAACAAAATGACTATCTTTTTTTCAATCATTATATATCTTTATTTTCATTCTTGTTCTAAATTTTATTTTCAACATACATTTCCCTTTTATTTTAAATATTAATTCTTAATAAATTTTAGGTACAGTTTGCGTTTTTCATCCACTATGTTGATATTTGAGTTTTAACTGGATTCCTTGGTTTCTGTCCATTTAATTTAAAAACTTGCATGTTGGGTTTCTCTGTATTATCAGGATCTTTGTCTGATATTCACCCTATCTTTTCTTTGTCCTGTTTTCCTTCTATTGGAAAAATAAAAGCATATGTTCATTGTCACTTTTTTTCTCTGGGAGCTTTATAGTTATGCAGTCTCACATTTTTTGTTTTGCGTTATTAACCAAGATATTTTGATAATAATCTTCAAATCATTACAATCTACAATAACTTAATATTTTTATAGCTTCCAGAACTCATGTTAGGGAAGTATGCTTCTTTGCATTACTTATGCTTTCTAGAGCTTTTCCTTTCTTGCTGAGTGCAGAGATTCCATTTTGGATTCTTTTCCTTCAGCCTGAAACAGTTCTGCTAATGTGTCTTGTTTTGTAATGGGGGGCCAATGGCATTGGATTTTTTCTATCATTGTTATCTCAATTTACCATTTTTTGTATCCATGGACCTATACCCACAATGTATCCATTATTGTAATTTCCATCATTGATTCATATGAATACTCTTGAACTGTATAACACTAGATTTGTGCAGTATGTTCTTTTTTGTAGCTGACTGCTTTCTTCACTATATGTCTTTCACAGATTTAATTATATATAACAATTTTTGTTGTTGTTGTTGTTTTTGTTTTCCATTTCTGGGAGTAATCAGTGCTATGGATTGTCCACATTTTATTTATTCATTTTCCCAATTATTGACCTTTTGATTGTTACTAGATTTTTGCTCTTAGTGAAAGTAAATATCTCATGAAAAGTATTGTGCTTGTAATTTATTGGACATAAACACTACTTTCTGTTGAATATATGGAAGACAAGATGTTGGATCATATATTTGATATATATTTTACCATAATGAATTATGAGAATTTGTTTTCCAAATTAACTGTATCATTTTACATGCATACCAGCAATGTATGGGAATCCAATCTTCTCCACATATATGTCAAAATTTGAACTTAGTTTCCTGAAAATTTTAGCAAATGTGGAATGTCTAAAGTGGTTTTTGATAGAATTCAATTAAAGGCCATGACAACTGACTGAAAACAGGCTGCCTTGGTATGTAGGTGACAGGTGTCTCTAGTCTCAAGACACTGAGATAAGATCTGGTAGGAGTCTGGTGGAAAAACATCCTGTGTTTCAAAGAGAGTGTCTGGTATATGCCAGATAATGATTAACAAAGGTCTGTTACATGCAGGAATGTAAAGAGAACTGAACCATTAACCCTAAAAACCTGCTGAGTTTAGTAAAGTGTAAACCGTCACGTATCTATTACCCTTACATGTGCACGCACTTATTTCTTTGTTCTAAAGCTCAATAAAAGCCACAATGTTTTATGCAGTGGCACTCTCCTCCTTTTGTATGGAGGGTCCCCTGACCCCAGCAATCTCTTCTCTTTGTCTCATTTTTTCTCATCCGCGGCACCGTTTTCATGGACCCAGTTCCGGAATATCAACTTTAATATATATTTCCAAAATAAGTGCCATTGAGTATCTTTTTAAAAATATATGTTGTATTTTTTAAAGATACTTAGATAAGATAAATATTACATAAAAAATTATATGGGATTCCCATATGCCCCACTCCCTACCCTTCTCATATTTTCCCACATTAACAACATCTTTCATTAGGGTGGTACATTTGTTACAATTGATAAAAACATTTTGGAGCATTGCCACTAAGCATGAATTGTACTTTATATTGTAGTTTACACTCTCTTCCACACAATTTTGTAAGTTATGACAATACATTTTCGTTTCCTTATTGACTAATTAGGCCTTCTCTTGGTATGAAGTTCCTCTTTGAAACATGTGTCCATTTTATTGTAGGATATACTGCAGAAGTTGTTCATATACAGATACAAATCCATTGTTAAAGATATTAATTTCAATGACTTATGAGTTTGTTTGTTTTTTTTAATCTCTATTAATGGTTTTATTCACTGAATTCAAGTTTTAATGAAGCTTAATTTTCAATTGTTTTATGGGTAATGTCTTTAGAATTATGGTTAAGAAATCATTTGAATGCCAATTCAGGAAGATATTCTTTTGTATACATCTCCCCCACCCCCGCCTGAGGTGACTCCCTCATCTGTTTGCTCATTAGCTTTTTGCTTGTTGTTTTTTTTATTTTTGCTCATTGTTTGCACTTATTGTCTGCTCATTTGTTTTGTTTTGCTTTGTTTATTGCGTGTTGTCTTAGATTTTTTAATGAACATTGTTATTTATTGCCTTTCACAACAGTTCAAATATTTACCTATGATTCATTTGATATTACTGTTAGCAATTTTCTGAAGTAAAGAGAAAGTTGACATTATTTTTTGGAAGTATAAATTTCTCCTTAACCTTTACTGAAAAGAACATCATTTTGCCCTCAGCATTGCATTGACATCCTTTTGTGAATAAGGGAACTTCATATCTGTGGTTCTATTTCTGCACTATCTATACTGTTTCAATGGCCTATTTATCAGTCTTTCCACCAACACTGCATTGTTTGGCAATGTTTCCAAATATTTTCACCAATTATAACAAATGTACCACACTAATGAAAGATGTTGTTAATGTGGGAGGGGTAAGAAGCAGGGCATATGGGAATTCCCTATATTTTTATGTAAAATTTATGTAATCTAAATACCTTTTCTAAAAAAAAAAATAAAAAAATAAATACAATACATGATCCTCAAATGGATAGAATAATGGAGGAGAAAAAGACCAAAAAGACATTATTGTGATAGATGAAGAAATGGAATGTATTCTGCAAGGTTTATATCAATGAAGGATGCTGTTAACGTGGGAAAATGTGGGAGACGTAGGGAGCAGGGCATATGGGAATCCCCTATATTTTTATGTAACATTTATGCAATCTGAGTATCTTTTTTAAAAAATAAAATTATATATTTTATATACATTTATTACAGGCATATAACAACATATTTAAATTGGTGAAGGACAGAATGAATTAGAGAATGGAGCATCTGGACTTGAAAAGACAGGGGAACAGAAAGAAAATTATGGAAAAAATTGGAAGAGGGTTTCAGGGAATTGAATGAAAACAAGAAGGCACAAGCATATGTTTCCCAGAAAGAGAAGAGAAAGGAAAAGTTACAGAAAGAATATTTGAAGAAATAATGACTCGAAACAGAATAAATCCTATCTTTATTCATTTTATCCTTTACCTTTCCATTCTCATACCTTAATATTGCTTGACTTTTTACCCTTTTTGTTACCCTCACCAAGAGTATTTGTCCTTTTTTGTCTGGCTTTCTTCACTCAATATAATGTTCTCCAGGTTTATCTATGTTGTCATTTGTTTCAGTTCATTTCTTCTTACGGCTGCATAATATTCCATCGTGTGTATACTCCACAATTTGTTTATCCATTCTTCAGTTGACAGACACCTGGGTTGTTTTCAATTATTTGCTATCATGAATAACACTGCTATGAATATCATTGTGCAATGACTATTCATGTCACTGCTCTTAGTTCTTCTGGGTATATACCTAGCAATGATATTGCTGAGTCCAATGGCAAGTCTTTATTCAATTTCCTTAGGAACTGCCAAAACAGTCCTCCACAGTGGCTGTATCATTCTACATTCCCACAAAAAGTGAATAAGCATTCCAATATGTCAACATCCTTTCTGATATTTACAGCTTTTTGACTTTTTAAAAGCGACCTGTCTAATAGGTATGAAATGATATCTCATGGTAGTTTTGATTTGCGTCTCCCTAATCTCTAGAGATGCTGAACATTTTTTCATATGTTTCTTTGCCATTTGTATTTCTTCTTTTGACAGTTGTCAAGACTTTTCCCCATTTTATAATTCGATAGTTTATCCTTTTATTTTTTAGTTGTATGATCTCCCTATATATCATGTTTATTTAACTGTTATCAGAAATGTGATTGCCAGTTATTCTCTCCCATTGTGTCGGCTGCCTTTCCACACATTTTAAAAAAATTTATTGAAGTATATCAATCATACATGAACATACATAAATTATAAATGTTCAGTAATCATTGTGAACTTGCAAAAAAAACATGCATAACATCATACAGGGCTCCCACGGATCACCCCACCACAAATACTTTGCAATGATGTGCAAAATTTGTTAAAAATTTATGAAAAAGTATCATCAAAGTGTTACTACTAATGATAGTCCACATCTTACCTTCTTATACTTTTTTTTAAGGATTTATTTACTTATATATTTATTTACTTTTATCCATTTTTACCGCCCCCCCCACCTTTTGCTGTTTTTGTGTCAATTAGCGGGCAACTCTCTGTGTCCATTTCCTGCCCTCTCTTCTCATCCTTCTCCTCTCTTCACTGGGATTCTATCCTCAGAATATTCGATGTGGGAGAGAGGCGTCCTACTGTCCGCGCCACTTTAGTTACTGGTTTTTGCCGTATCTCATCTTGGATTTCCTTTGTGTCACTCTCCTGTTACATCATCATCGTGCTGTGTGGCTCACGGGGCCTGGCGACGCACCTGCGCACAGGGTCTGATGGTTCACCCGCTAGCGGGGCCTTGTAGCCCATGTGTCTTCTATATTTTTCTTTTTTTTATTTTTACTGGGAGGTTCCGTGGATCAAACCCAGGTCCCTCCATATGGGAGATGGATGCCCAATTATTTGAGCCACATCCATCCCCCTGCTATACCTCTTAAGGTTGACTAAAGATACCTAGTGTTACAGTCTTATCCCATACATGATGGTCATATAATAAATCAGGCTTAGTTCATCACCGGCATTCTAAAAACCAGACCTAGGGAGATAAATTAGGTCTGGGGACACATGCACGTTTTCTAATATAGCGGTTTCTAATATAGCAAATGCTTAGCCTACCCTGATTAACTGATTAACACAAAATCAGGTCAGCGAGAATATTCGCATCTTTTCACCGTTTTGACATGTTCTTTAGGTGCAAAAGTGCTGAATTTTGAGGAAGTCCTACTTACCTATTTTTTTGTTGCTCATGCTTCAGGTATAATGTTAAAGAAACTACTGTCTACCACAAGAACTTGAACATGTTAGTGATATTTAGTCTTTAGTAGTAGAAGACAATATATCATTAACATGTCAATTCTACCCAAATTGATATACAGACTCAAGGCAATTTTGATAAAATTTCCAACAGCCTTTTTAAAAGAAATTAAAACCAAATTATCAAATATATTTGGAAGTGTATGGAGCACCAAATAGTCTTACACATCTTAAAAGAAGTATGAAGTTGAAGGACCCTTTTATGAACTAAACATATTATGTGAAAAATAAGTATATTATGTGAAATATGAATATGGGTAAATTGCATTTATAAGACTTTTTCTTTGAAGTTGAACAAATGTAAATTAATACTACAAAATGTTAATATCAGAAAAAAACATTATAATAAGTGAAGGAGAACATACACATTGTACTACACATTGTATGTTTCCAGTTATATAGAATATAAACATAAATCAATTTATAAATATGAAATGTGATTAGTGGTTATGTAGGTGTGAGGGAGGACTGTGTATAGTCTTTCTTTTTGGAGTAATGAAATTCTTCTAAAATTTTGAGATGATAATTGTACAACATTTTGATTGTATATAAAACCATTGATTATACACTTTGAATAGATCACAAAGTATGTGAATATATCTCAATTAAACGGCTTAATAAAAAAAAAATAAGTAATTGTGCAAGAATAGCCAGAAACAGCAGCTATGTGATACAGAGGAAAAATAGAGAGATTGGTAGGTGAGGAATTTTCTTCTTTGTTTGTCTGCTTTTTGTTTATTTACTATTATTGAAATAATGAAAATGCACTGATAATGATTGAAATGATGAATGCACAACTTTGTGATTATACCAAGTGCCAATGATTGGACAATTTGAATGAATTTTATGCTTTATTAATATGTATCAATAAAATTGATTTCTTTTGGAAAATGATATTTAGTCTTCCAATCCAAAAATATGGAAAGTTTCATGAATTTGTGTATCATCCTTTCACTGGGGCCATGCTAATCTTCTCTGATTCATTCCAATTTTAGTATATGTACTCCAAAGTGAGCACATGCATTGTCTATTTTTATTCAAGAAATCAAGTTCAGTTTTCTTAATGTTTTTTTCTTTTTATAGGGTGTTGCTACTTTGACCTGTATTTTTTTATCATTATTTTTTATTTTTAAAGATGCTTTATATTACATAAATATTACATAAAAATATAGGGGATTCCCATATTTGCTGCCCTCCCTTTCTCACACATTCCCACATTAAGAACATCTTTCATTAGTCTGGCACATTTGCTACAATTGATGAACACATATTGAAGCATTGCTACTTACTCTGGCCCGAAAGTTAACATTATACTTTACACTCTGAACTGCACAATTTTGCAGGTTATGAAAAACTATATAATGGCCTCTATCCATCATTGCAATGTGATGCAGGACAAATCCATTGTCCCCAAAATGACCCCCTACTACAACTATTCTTCCTTCTCTTTCCCCTCAGAACCTCTGGTGGCCACTGCCTTTATATCAGTGATAACAGTTTTTCTATGGCTATAATAATAAGTATATAGTAGAAAAATAATGTCTGCTTTAGTCCCTTGTTCATTCCCGAATTTGAGCATTTTTGGGTGGTGATGCCCACTCTGCTTTTAAGTGAGGGGCTTAGATCACATGGGGCAGATGGCTGGAACTATCTTGCTTTCAGTTGTAGACACTCTTTGTTCCTTGGGATCTTTCACCTATATTTTGATCATTTATTAGGTGTTTCTTGTATCTTACAAAAGAATTTAACTCAGAGAGGGATGTATGTGCACACAAATTGTGGAATGAACATGAAAAACTATCAAAATCAAAATTTTGTAACTTTGGAAAACTGTTTATAGCAAGCAAGTAAATACCAAATGAATAAGAAATTCAACAAACACAGGAGAGACTTGTGGCACTTTCACTTTACCCAAAACTTCCCCACTATCCTTTGCAGTGGCAATGAAATTAACAATTTGTAACCTGGTTCCAGTGAGAGCAAACTGCACATATTTCCTAAGGAATTGTGCTTGTGTTTAAGGATAAATGAAGGACTGGTGCAAGTTACATGTATTTGTAGCACCCAGCTTGGAACTCTTTCATGGGGGAAAAACAGCTATGTGTAATACATATAGAAAGGTAAATGAAGAATCTGATATTTCCTGGGGAAATTAATTGTGCTCAGGAAAACCACATATATTCCAGAAGTTTGGGAAGAAAAGTTGAAGAGAAAGTGACAAAAACTCTAATGAATAATGGGGAATCTAGAAAGCAAGACATGTGAGTATGAATGCTCAGAAAAGATATAAGAACATGAGTTTTCATCTTCAGTAGAGATAAATTCTCAGCTTAAACAGGAAGTGACTAAATTCATAGTTTAAGACAACTTAGGTAAGACTGAAGTAGTGCTATTACACAAAATCAATCTGCAAATGCAAGGAGAATTTCTATATTGTCATTTTCCATTAATTTGTTTGCTCAAAGTGTACAAGCCACCAGCTGAACAGAAAATTAAGAAAAAGAGAGATGCCAAAGTCCTGAAACAATAAAGAAAAGAATCATTTCAAAAAGGAGTAGAAAAGCCATTTTAAAAAACATGACTAACACCAAGCACCAAATCTGAGGTGGTTGAAGTATCTAATTTCCAGATTAACCATATTTATTATTAAAAATCTTCACTTTTCAAAAAAATTATGAAGCATTCAATAGAACAACAAATGATAGCTCTGGTGCAGGAAAACAAAAAGTAATGAACAGAACCTGTCCCTTAGGAAGAACAGACATAATTGGTATTAGACAAAGAATTAAACTTAAGTACTCTAAATATGCTCAAGAACTATCAAAAATAATGGACAATGAAATGAAGCAAACCAAAAGAAAAATGTCTTTTAAATTGAGGTAATGAATAAAGAAATAGAAACTATAAATTAAAAACAAATACAAATTATGAAGCTGAAAACGTACAATTATTGAGTGGAAAAGTTCACTACAGTGTTTCAATAACAATTTTGAAAAGGCAGAAGGAAAAATCAACAGACATGAAGAAAGGTAAACTGAAGTGAACCAATTTGTGGAAAAGAGGAATGTAAGAAGGCCAAGAGGTAAACAGAGACTAAAAGAACCATGGAACATCATTAAACATACCAAAAAACAAAAAATGAGAATCATAGAAGTGGAAAATAATAAAATATGGGCAGGAGGAATATTTGAAGAAACAAGGGTTAAAATTGTAACAAATTTCCTGAAAAATATGGTGAAGTACAAGGTGTTGTGTGAAGCCTAAGTTTTCAAAGATATCAACACACAAACACATTATAATTAAATGCTTGAAAGCCAAAGTAAAAGAATCCTGAAAGCCATAACAGAACATCGACTCATCACATGCAACAGAACTTTCCATAAATAAATAGGTGCTTTATATGAGAAATCATGGGAACTGAAGGCTAATGAGATGATATAATTAAGGTCATGAAATGGAAGAAGTATAAAAACTGACAAAGAAACCTATGTCTCTAAAATCAGCTTTAGAAAACAAAGATGATATTAAGAAATCACCAGATAATTCGCTACTAGTTATTTAGTAGCCTCGACCTTTATGATATTCTAAAGGGAATCCTTGAAAATGAAATGAAAGGCACTAGGTATTAATTCATAGTCATAAGAAGAAATAAAGTTTTCTACAGTGGTAAAATAAAATCCAGTAATATTGTAATAATCACTTGTAACTCCTCTTCTTCACATATATTATTTAAAACAAATAATTCTAATAATACTTATAAATCTATATAAATGAGCACACATTTATAAAATGTGTCCATTAATGTCAGATTAAAATACAAGCTCTGAAAAAAAATCCTTAAATATATGCAAGAAAGGAAATGATATGAAGTTAAAATTTCCACTACAAATAAATGAAAAAAAAAAGTTTTAGTTTGCTAAAGGCTGCCAGAGGGATATATCAGAATGGGTTGACTTTTATAATGGGAATTCATTAGGTTAAAAGCTTACAGTTCTGGGGTTGTGAAAATACACAAGAAAATGTACACCAGAGATGTCCCATCAGCAGTCTCAACTTTTGGCAATCATGGACTCCTGCCATGTGGCAAGGCACAAAGGCATCTCATCTCTGCTGAGGGATCTTGCTTCTCCTCCATGCTTATGCTCTCCCCTGAGCTCAGCTGTGGATTATCAAGCACATGG
>JAQZBX010096903.1:0-11752 GCA_029593785.1 Cabassous unicinctus
GCCCCAGTCGGTTCTGCCCTCATTGAAAAGGATAATGTTCTATCAAAACGTAAGTGTTTCCTGGTCCCAGCTGATAATCAAGGCAGGAGGACAGGGCAAGTGCGTGATTTAGGCCTCACTGGAAGCCTGTGGAAAGATGGACCTTGGTAGGTGGGTTTTGCCCAGCTGCTGGTTGTAATTTTTCCTTCCCATGGGGTGACTGGCATGAACTGTCCTACAGCCCCGAGGCAGTCTGGTACAAGGCGGGCTTGAGAGAGGAGGGAGGTGGGGCAGGCAGCAAAGAGAAGACAGCTTTCAGGGAAGGACAGGCTCGCAGTGGAAGAGCAGGGCGATGCCTGGTGCTGGGCATGCTGCAGGCCTCTGAGCACACACAGGCGAGGTGGGGCCGGCACCTCCCTCTTCAACCAGCCGATCCTCAGCGAGTGCTGCTGGCCACAGACCCACACCTGGTCCTTTTCGGGTTCCTTGGGCTTAGTGAGCAGGTCAGTTGCTACTGCTGCCTCTCTTTGCTGCTAATAGACGCGTTAAACATCCAGACAACTTTCCCTATGTCCTGACTGGCTGGGACCCACTACCCCAGGATCCCTGCCATCGTTGCCCCCATCATTCCTCCTTTGGAGGCTCCTGGATCTGCAGTCAGGGATGAGATATCCCAGCTCCAGCCACTGTCTCCCACTCCTTTGCCCCTCGGCCAGCTCTCTAGGCCCTCCTGCCAAGCCCCTGCCCCAGCCACCTCTTCTGCTGAGGCCTCCCTGATACTTTCCCATGACAACCGGTTCCACTTGGTTGTGCCCATTGCACACCCAGGCTGCTCCTGTCCTGTTGGCTCTTCTGAGGAGATAGCAGGGGTACCCCATACCCAAGCAAAGATCAATCTGGACTCCCACATCCATACTCCCTATACTATTGCCGGCCCTCCCCGCGCCACCACCCCCCCTGCTCTGGGGAAGAGTAAGTGCCTGGGACTTGCTCCCAGTGCCTGGGAGTTCCCAAGTCTTCTGCCAGCTGCTGCCAGGTCCCTGAGTATCGACCATAAGGGGACTTCGGGCTTGTCCTCTTGCTCCCCCACCCTATCTGTGTTCTGCTAGAAGCCTGGGCTTTTGGCCTCACAGCTGCTCAGATTGTTTCTGGAATCCCCTGCAGGGCCCAGGTGGAGTCAGTTACCTGCACAGAACTGCCAGGCATGGGCAGGGCGGGAGCTGCTCTGGCTGCTGGGTTGCTGGCTGTGCAGGTGTGTGCCAGGTCTGGGTCCCAGGGCATCCGGGAGATGGTGAGACTGGAGCCCCCAGAGGACTCAGAGGACTCCTCTTGGCCCAGCTATGCAGGACGCTCTCCCCTGCCCCTTGCACAGAGCACGCCAGGGTGCTGTTACAGGAGGCATTCTCAGACACCATGGCCTTCATGGTGACACGCGGCCCCTGCAGCTGCTCTGAAGGGGCAACAGCAAGCAGAGAGCTTCCCAGCAGGTGAGCGTTGAGAGATGGTGATGTGGGGCTGCTGGGGGCAGCAGGGAGAGGCCAGCATTGCCTGCTCCAGAAGTTTTCTCTTAGTTTCCCACAGCAGGTTAGGTTGAGCGCCTCTCCTTTGTGTTCCCATAAGATCCTCTCCAAATGTTATCATCACAACTCAACATGCCTAATTGCGTGATTGCATGTCCCTCTCCCCACCAGTATGTGACGTCCTGGAGAGCAGGGCCAATGCCTGTGACCCAACACCTTATGCCCAGCCTGGCCCGTGATAGGTACTCAAGAATGTTTGGTGAATAAATATAAGGACCACCCCAAACACAAGGGAGGGAGAGCTCTGCCTCTAGAATTTGAGTTGCCCATGTCTTGTTTTTTTCTGAAGTTTGGTCAATCTGTGCTTCCAGACTTTCTTCCGGGTCCTTTCCTTCCCTTTTGTGATCTCTCCTGTCTTCGCAGTATATGTGTGTGTGTGTTTAGTTAAAATCTATTTTTTTTTTGAATACATAATGCATGCATAAAATTGAAAACATACAAAAGGGTACCCAATGAAATTTTTTTTTTTGAATACATAATGCATGCATAAAATTGAAAACATACAAAAGGGTACCCTCCTCTGCCCTGCCCCAATCATGTAGTTCATCTATTTCCTCTTCCCATTGTCAATCATTGGTGAGAGTTTATTTTTGATCCTTCCAGAGGTATTGTGGGTGTAGTATGGCAATATACTAGTCATACTGTTCTGAATCCTTTTTAAAAATTTAACAATATATTTTGGAATTTGTACTATGTCAGTACATATTGAGTTAATTCTAATTCTATTAGCTGCACAAAATCCCACTTCTTCAACATATACAAAACACTCTAAAAAGCTATTTTAAAAAGATCAAGTTACCCAATAGAAAGACAGGTAAAGGATATTAACAGAGAGTCACAGAAAAGAGAATACAAATGGCTCTGAAACATGAAAAAGTGCTCATCTCATAATAAGAAAAATATAAACCTATGAAATACTATTTTAAAGATTAAGATGTTTGATAACACACTGTTACCAAGAATACAGGGAAATGTGTTCTCAAACATTGCTGGTGGGAGGGTTGCTTGATAACACGAGAACAATATTTAGCAACGTTAAAAATGCCTATTCCCTTTGGCTCGGCAACTTGACTCCAGGAATAGATCCTACAAATTCATCCTTCAGCATTTACCCTACTGATATATGTGTGAAAAGATAGATGCATAAGACTATTCATTGCAACACTGTGAGAGAAAAATACTGGAAACAATCTAATTGTCTGTCAGTAGGGGACCAGTTCCATGAATTACGGCAATTACATAAAGTGTAAGGATTTTACGGCTGTATTTTCCACTCGACATCTGCCTATAAAGAATTGTGGGAAAATGACCAAAATTGTCATATTTATCTTAGAGGGATAAATTTTTAGAGAGAAAAAAATTGTTTTTGAAAATAAAAGCTCAATAGCCACCAAAGCTTGCTGGAACCCACCATAGATGTGCAGGATAAGTTCCTCCGTAGCGGTGACTTCAGAATTCCTTCTGTTTCTCAGGGCATTGTAGGGTCCTGCACCCTTTAGTGTCAAGTTGTTGATGTTTAGGGAGAAGCTCCAGGGGGAGATAGTCAGTCCTTGTAGATTTTGGCCATCAAGATAATATCTCCTCTCGGGTATGCTAAAGCCAGAGCATTTTGGGGACCCATCCAGGTGACGTGTTCAATCTGTGTTCACTGAGGTGTTCAGGCAGAGAGTCATGGAAGCCCCTAGGGTCCCCATCACCACTGTTGGGGCTGAGTCCTCTCCAGAGGCTCCCAGCCCTGCAGAGACTGAAGATGGGCTTGGAAGAGCTGCTAGGCTCCTCAAGCCAGCCTTCATCCATCTGTCCATCCATCCATCCATCCATCCACTCACTCAACAAACACACATTGAGCATAAATGCCAGATGGTGAAGGTGGAAATGAGATTCCTGCCTTCCTCCTTCTAGGCCCATTATTGCTTAGCAAAGTCATTCATTCATTCCTTCATTTGTCAAACACTGTTCCTCATGAAAGTAGCTATAATAATCAGGAAAAAAAATTAGGTTTTTTCTTCTAGGTTCCTGTTCCAACAGGGGAATTATCCTTGTTACCCTGAGTGAATTTCTCTGGAATCAGTTTATTGTCTGTAAGATGGAAATGCTCACACCTGCACCATCTTCCTCAAAGAATATGCTAAGGATTGAATGAAAGCAGTTTGTTGCAAATTGTAAAGAACAAGTGAAGTAAAAGTGGAGTTTCTTTAAAAAAAAACAAGATGGATCAATGGATGATGTTTAAGTTTGCCAAAGGGCTGCAGGTGCAAAGTACCAGAAATGTGTTGGCTTTTATAAAGGGTATTTATTTGGGGTAAAAGCTTACAGTTTCAAGGCTGTGAAAAGTCCAAATTAAGGCACCACAAGAGGTGCTTTCTCACCCAAGTCTTGCTACGTGTTGAAGCAAGATGGCAGGCGATCTCTGCCTGGTCTCTGCCTTCCCTTCCAGAGCTCAGCTGAGGGCAACCAAGCATAGGGCTTGCCTCTTACCAGGCTGCAAGCTCTCAGGAAATAGCTTGTCTCTCCCTGAGGCCTCAGCTGCTTGAGCCTATCCTTTCTGTCACACAGCAGGATCAAAAATGGGAGAGCTCTCCTGCCACATTCTCCAAGGGAGTAGCAAGAGTCCTCCGAGTGCAGGGGCAGTGTCTGGCAAGGGAGGATGGTCCACTGATGGGTTCTTGTTATTGATGACTAGCCTTATGAGTCTTTGCTCTTGTAATTGAAACTTAGCCTACTGTTATGGGGTGCCTAAGGGTTGCCACCTGAGAGTCTCCTTGTTGCTCAAATGTGGCCTCTCTCTAAGCCAAACTCAGCATATGAATGCGTTACCTTCCCCCCAGTGTGGGACATGACTCCAGGGGATGAGCCTCCCTGGCAACGAGGGATTACTACCAAGTGCCAACTGGCAATATGACTGGAAAAAGACCTTGAATAAAAGGGGGAAAAGGTAAAGACAAATGAGTTCATGTGGCTAAGAGACTTCAAAGAGAGTCGGGAGGTCATCCCAGAGGTAATGCTTATGCACACCTCAATAGGATCTCATAGAACACCAAAGTGGATATCACCCCACACAGAGGGGCTCCTGAGGGCTCTGGAGACACCCAGGTCCTATGTAAGGGGGAATAGCTCCAGAGATTGATGCCTTATGAGTGGGCTCTACTTTGGAATCTGTGCTCCTGAGAGTGACAGAATTGGACTCAAATAAGTCCTCCCTGCACATGGTCCATCAGTCCCTTCTATTCAAACCTATATGTCATGCTGGAGTTTGTAGGTGTACTTCCAGAGACTGGCGCCTCTGGCCAGCCCATGTGCCAGCTGTGCCTGGAATCTCGGTGGAGCTGCAACTCCTACTCTACAGCTCAATGGACTCACCCAAGTCACCTGGCGAGCAGACGATGATGGACAATGGCCATCCCAGGGAATGGAGAGAGCCTGCAGCTGCAGGCAGGATAATCCCATCCTCCGTATCCATGGGATATAAGCACCCTCTCACTTGGAGGTGGAGTGGACATCACCATCCCAAACTCCTCAGGATTGGGGGAAGAGCTATGGACTAGAGTGGACTTACTGGTATTCTGTTGTAGACATATTGTGATTCAAGCAATGGAAGAAATTACAACAGTGAGGTGGAGCCAGTGGCCACTGAATGCTTTTGGGGCAGGGAAGGGAAAAGCAGTTGTAATACAGGTGCTTTTTCAGGACTTGGGAATTATACTGAGTGACATTACAACGACAGATATAGGCCATTTTACATCAGCATGTAACATGCAGATCTGTGTGGGAGAGAGTGAGGTCTACAGTGTGAACTATGGTCCATGCTTAGTGGCAAAGCCCCAGGATGTGTATATCCATTGCAGGTGATGAGCCACACTAATGAAAGATGTTTATGTGGGATGTTATGGGAGGTGTGGGAGGTGGGGAACAAGGGAATCCCTGTAATTTTTGTGTAACATTTATGTAATCTAAGCATCTTTAAAAAAAAAAAAATATATATATATATATAAAGGAAAATAAGTGGATATTATGAAAAACTTTAAGCCAATAAATTTGACAACTTAAAAAAAAAATGGCAGAGCTCTCTTCTCTTGCGTGTCTCCATTTTTATCAGACCCAGCAAGAGGGTGGAGACAAAACCTGAGTCATGCTTTACTGAGGTAATCCAGTTGAAGAAGTTCTCACACCCACAGGAGTGGACCAACCCACAAACATAATCTTTCTCTTTTTAGGATTCATAAAATAATTTCAAACTGCCCCAGATTTCTAGAGGGATGGATAGGAGAGGCATGTGATAAGGCAAGAAAAGCAAAAGTTAATGGTGGTAGGTATATGAGTGTTTGCTGTAAAATTTTTTCGAATTTTCTGTATGTTTGAGAGTTTTCATAATGAAATGTAGGCAACAGAAGGAGCATCTCCCACCTCTATCTCGCCCCACCTTCCTAGGAGATCAGACAAACTTTGGCTTGGCCAGGGAAATCTGGTCTGTCCTCAGGAACAGGGTTGGGATCAGATGGCAGCATTGATTCAGTTCCTGGTTTTCTCATGTCAGGAAAGACCCAGATCCCTGATAAACATTGTTACCAAGGCTACCAGGAGTCTCCCATTCAGCCAACAGCTAATTTTCTTGAAGAGGCCCTATGGGTGTCTGCTGGGTGACTTCAGCCTGGATTCCCCGATTCCAGGGCTTCTGAGATCAGTCAGAAAGTACTCTGGGAATTCTAGACCCAGTCAGATCAGTTGCAGACTCAGGTTACTCCAGGGATTCTGGGTGGCAAAATAAGTAGAAAATGTTAGAGAGGGAGGAGAGGCATAAATACATCCTGCAGAGATGGAGAGAGACTGAGGTGTGCATTGGAGGCCTAGAGGATTGAGAATGCAGGCACAGAGAGGAGACACCCCGATTGTTGAAGGTCAGGGGTCTCTGCCCAGACCACATCAGCGGAGCACCTGGGCCTTGTGGAAAGGCAGCTCTGGAGGACCTGGGGCCAAGTACGCTGGACGTGAGAAGGCGAGCTCAGGTCGAGAGTCTGTGGGCAGACTCGGAAGACAGAAGCTGAGTTGGTGTGAGGCTGATTTGAGGTTACTTAAAAGAGAACTCTTCCCATCTGGAAGAAACTGCTTACTATCGCTATGTGTATATTAGGTACTTTATGTAAATCATCTCATTTAATCCTCAGAATTGCCTTATAATTAGCCCCATTTTACAAATGAGGAGCTGAAATTTGGAGAGTTTAAGCCATTTGTCTCAGAATTCGGGTTGGTGAGTTCCAGTACCCAGATCTGATGTAAGTGATGCTCTGGTATGCGAGGGCAGGAGGCTGACGGCCTCCAACGTGGGAGCCCAGGAGAGGCTGGGTGCTGGCTGGCTGCACAGGGCCGCGATTTGACTTCATCTCTCCCCCTCTCAGAGATAAACAAAGCCTCACAGACTGTCACTGGTGGGAACAGGATGTGGGGCTCATTGGTCAAACCCTGTTGCAAAAGGAATCTATGTGGCTCTAAGAATAGTGACGGGGGTCCCAGGTATCAGCCCTCTTATTTTGAACTGCATCATTTGATAAATTCAAAGATTGTGGTCACTGAATTTGACTTGCCCATGCTTTAATAGGCTCTAACATATGCATGCAAAATAATCATTATAAAACAACCATTGCTTCCACCAACTGTGGCCAAGGACTTTGCATCTATCCTCTCTCTCTCTCTCCACACACACACATGCACACATACACACACATTATATCTAATCTAGAAAAAGTCTTGCATGATATATCTTTCTAACTCTATTATACACTTAAGAAATAGAAACTCACACCACTAGTAAATGATGAGCAAGGATTTAACTCCAGATGTTTCTAAAGAGGGGGTCTTTTCACCCTACTGCCTCCTAAGGTCCTGAAAGGACTCCTTGGAGATATCAAAGCACCAAGGAAACTCTCTTTTACACCAAAAGCATGAGGTGAGGCTTGAGGTCAACCCAATCAGTGGACCCAGCCCAGGAAAATGCCTCTTTGCCCTACACTGTTCCAAATTCACTGTGTTGATCATTTGAGGCTTGGATGGCATTGGGTGTGGCTTATTTCAGGTTCACCCAACACAAACAAGGAGCACCCCAAGGCTTCAGTGTGGATTTAAACAGCCCTGTTGCTTCCTATACTTCTACGGGAAGGAAGGATGAAAATGAAGGTGAAGAGAGGTCAGGCTGGAACTTCCCGTGACTTGGCCCGAGGTCCAGGCTCCCTTTCCCACCATACATATATCTGAGGAATTTTGCTAGAGCCTCCCTCTATGCCCACTCTCCCAACCCCACCCCAACTGCTCCTAAGCCCTTAGCGTTACCTGCACCATCTTTTAGGGCTCTGGGGAAAGCAGGATCCCAGAAGGGCAGTAGCTGCCACAGTCCCAGGTGGCTGAGATCCCCAGGTGCCTCCCATCTTTCCTGGGTCAGCTCTGTCCACTGGACAGTGGGGGTACAGGCCATGTTCCTGGAAGATGTTTCCTGGGAACTAGCAGGGGTTGGGCCTTGATGGGAAGTAAGGTTTTGGGAGAAAAGGTTATCCAGATAGCGGCCACCTAGCTCAGGGCCACCAGACCATCCCCAGGTCCCCAGTGAAGACTGAATAGTCTTGCATGTGATAAACAAGGCAGGATGTAGAAAGAAGCTCCAGCAATCTTATCCATACTTTGGATATTGCTAGGTGGCTTGTCATCAGGAAAATTTTCCTGGACTCTCTGTCGATTTTAGCAACATTGAGAAGGGAACAAACTCATCACTTGGCATTTTTTAGCAGGAAAGGACGAAGGTGAGAAGAACATAGTCTGAGCACAGAGATATATTTCAGTCTGGGACTAGAATGCCACCTGCTCATGGTGCACAGATATGCACACACTCACACACACATGCATAAATAAACATGTACATATGGGGCTCAGAATAAGGTGGAACCTGCAGTGCAATTGCTACCATGAGAGGAGTTTCCTTGATTTTATCAACAAGAATCCCCCAGACCATAGTGTGGACTTACCCCTGGGGAAGAGAGGGGTCTGTAGAATGTGAGAGGATATGTGTGGCCGACTCTTCTGTGGCTTACCAGAGAAAGGCCCTGGAGCACAGTCTTCTGAAGGTTTCTTTGGGTCATGATGATCTATTTACAGCAATTAGGCTAGGCAGGAGTACCACAGCTTCAGAGAGAGACAGAGAGAGAAGGAGAGAGAGAGAGAGAGAGAGAGAATATATATTTCAGGGAGGGTTTTTTTTAATTGCTTGCTCCCACCCACTCGGGTTGCTGTAGGGGTCTCCAGTCTATTCAGGGACTTCGTGGCATTTGCAAGCTAACTTCGAGCATCATGTGCTTTAGCATCAGGAGACTTGGGTAGAGGGAGCGGATGTGGCTCAAGTGGTTAAGCGCCTGCTTCCCACATGGGAGGTCCCTAGTTCAGTCCCTGGTGCCTCCTAAAAAAAACAAACAACAAGCAAATAAATGATAAAAGCATTTTATCATTGCTCAGTGGTTGGGCACCAGCTTTCTATGTACGAGGTCCCGGTTTCAATCCCCAGTCCCAGTACCTCAAAAAAAACAACAACAAAAAAACAAAAAAAAAAACTTGGATTCTAAACTCAGTTCTGCCTTTTTACTTCTCCAGTTCCCTCCCTCTCAGAGATTGGAATTTGAGACATGTTGTGCTTTTGTAAGTTTAGAAAATTGCACACCCAGTTTCGACACTGAGGCTCTCTTCTTTCCCCTAGTCTGTGGCATGGATGTTGTTTATTCTCCTTACCTCTGGTCATGAACTCAATTTTTATTTAGGCATCAGCCTTCTCCATCTCTCAGTCCATGTGGTGTAGCTGAGGCTTCCCTCTGACATAAGCCCACCAGAGCATTGTGTTTCTCTGGCCACAGTGACTGCCTCATGTTTCATAGGTAGGCACATGGTCTAAGTTGCCCAAACAGAATGCAACTCAGGGCATTCTTGGGAATTCTGTGACAAGTACTTTCATTTGTTATTTCTTTCTCCTGGGGTTGAGTTGGAAGGAGGTTGTCCTGGCAGGTGCTGGCAGCCATCTAGTGACCACAGGTGAGTCTGTCTGAGAATGGAGTCAACACAGAGGAAGCAGAACAAAAGAACAGGGCCAGAGAACTTAGTTTTGGTGACATCACTTAAATGGCTGAAGCCTGGGATCTGCCCCTGCAATGATCAGTTACATAAGTGCTTTTAGGGCCGCCTCTAAGAGGGCCACCAATGATCTCCACCACCTGGTATTCCCACACTTGTGTAATCCCTCCCCACTCGCCTTGAGTGTGGGCTGGATTCAGTGACTTGATTCTAATGAACAGATTGTGGCAGAGGTAATGGAAGATCACTTTTGAGATCAGGTTGCAAAAAGACGGTGGCTTCCATATTGGGTGCCTGCCTATCTTTCCCTTTCTCTTCCTAGCTTGCTCTGGGACAAGCCAGGTGTTGTGTTGTGGGCTGCATTATGGAGAGGCCCCATGACAAGGACCTGAGGGAAGCCAAGCAGCCTTCAGTGAGGGTCTGAGGCTGACCGAGAGCCACGTGAATGAACTTGGAAGTGGACCCTCCCCTAATAGGGCCTTGGGATGACTGCAGCCCTGGCTGATACCTTGTGGAAGATCCTAAACCAGAAGCAACCAGTAAGCCAAGCCTGGATTCTTGACCCATAGAAACTGTGAGATAATAGATGCTTGCTGTTTTAAGATGGTAATTTGTTACATCTCCAGTGTTCTCCCTTCTCAGTGTCCCAGAACCACACCAGCAAATGGTGCAACTAACTGGAAGTTTCTGGAATCCCTGCTACTGTCTTGGGAGTCCAGCTAATTGCAGGTCCCAAAATCACCCCGGAATCTACTGGTGTTGTCCTCAGGGAGCAGCAAACCTCAGCCTGGGCTGAGATTTGGATGCTGCAGGCATAGCCCCAAACTCAGTTGTGTAAGCTCATCACCAGCCTGTAACTGGTTCCTCCTTAACCTTGCAATTAAGGCAACTCTACCTTTTATATAACTGCCTGTTTTGGACTTTTAATATCACATGGGGTTTTAATATCTACACACTCGTACACATCAGAAAAACATGAAAATAAAATAAAATTTCAACAAGTTCAAAGCTCTTTACACCTAGATGGAAAGACAGTAAAATATCTTGGAGCTATAGGGAAACAAAATCTAACCAAGTGCTGTAGCTACAGGAGAAGGAAGAATTAGATGATGTCACAGTGTGCAAGTTGAATCTGGGGGATACAGGCTATGAGACCAGCCTTTTAGGGGGCACCGACAGAGCAAGTAAAAAACATCTCAGTGATATTTCTAGTCATTAAGCAACCTTTGCTGGTTGAGAAGGTGCCAGATGAAATGACTGGGATTGGGATAACGTAATTGTTTCCTTTGTGGTTATGAATCTTTCAATCCTGGAAAGATAAATAATTAAGAATAGACATATTTAAGATAATCAGGTAATATTTTTAGTTTTAAGGGTATGTTTTGTTTGAAGAAACTTGGCTTGTTAAAGTTACAGTCAGGGAAGTGGATGTGGCTCAGCGACTGAGCTCCCGCCTACCACATGGGAGGTCTGTAGTTTGGTTCCTGGTGCCTCCTAAAGAAGACAGTGAGCTGGCATGACGGGTAGATGCAGCAAGCTGACACAACAAGATGATGCAATAAGAGACACAAGAAGAAAAAACATAATGAGAGACACAACAAAGCAGGGAATGGAGGCGGCTCAAGCAATTAAGCGCCTCTCTCCCACATCGGAGGTCCCGGGTTCAGTTCTTGGTGCTCCTAAAGACACAGCACATAGTAAGTGTAAACAACGAGGGGGTGGGGAGAAATAAATAAATAAAATAAATCTTAAAAAAAAGTAAATAAAGTTACAGTCAACTTTATGATTCTGATTTGAACTATATAATTGAGTAATTGATTTAAATTTGTGATTTTAATTGGAAATCTCACTAAGTTTTCATGAAGTGCTGAAAATTTTAAGACAACATAAGAATTACCATATTTATAAGTTTAATGCATTAGATTTATAAGCCTTCTTTAAGTATCTGGGAAAGCCTGTTTGTTGATTAAAATATTGAAAAGGAAATTAAACATTTCCTTTTAAATTTATTAGTGAGGTTTAAAGTCTTTAAAGAAGTCAACTTATAAATTTGTAAAAAGGAGTCAAATATTATCAACAGCCCCTAAAAAGAGTTG
>JAQZBX010096904.1:0-11748 GCA_029593785.1 Cabassous unicinctus
CCAGCATTTTGGGCACAGTGACAGAAATATACATCAGGTCCATGAGGGAGAGCTGGTTGATAAAGAAGTACATGGGAGTATGCAGACAGGGGTCAGTGTGGATCAGAAGGATCAAGATGATATTCCCAGTCACAGCCATCAAAAATAAACTGAAGATGAGTGAGCAGAGCAGGCCAGGGTGTGAGCTTTGGCTGAAGATTCCCAACAGGAAAAAGTTATCACCCAGTGTTTGATTGGTCAGCCACATATTTGGGTGATTTTTGGAATGATTCTAACCTGAGGACAGAAAGAAGCTTTATTTAACTTATACATATGTATACAAATATTCATGCATATCACATGAAAACCTGTTTTCATATCTATATATATCTATATAAGTGTATATATATACATACACACACATATAGAGACATATTACAAATATATACCATTCATAAGTTATTCATATGACAATTCTTCCTGCCCTTGGAATGCAGGCCCTTGGAGTTTAATTTTAATATCAGAAATGAATTTGCACTGAAAAGAGATAGCATATTAGAATGTGAATTGGATTCCCCAGCTAGAATGGGAATATAGGATTTACAGGATTTATATTCTCAGTGAAAGTTTTCATATACCGAAAGTAAAATATTTCAGACAAGGGATCATAGTGATTTCAAACCACATATAGTCATCAATTTATTAACTTATTCTTACTTGCAAAGTTCATACCTGTAATATTTTATGTTCTTAACATCACAGAGTGCATATGCCCATATTTCCTGTATTCTTCTCTGATGAGATTTCATGATCTCTATAAAGATTTTTCTCTCAATTAGGGCTACAGCCAACTTTCAATAACTCAGAAAATAATAACTGTCTCAGATCAATGAATCTTGCAGATATTAGCAATATTTTCTAGTCTGTGTTTTCTTCTGGGCTATTTAAACCACAACATTTTTAAGCCTGCTCCTTTTTATATACAACATTAAGTTATAATTGTAATGAAATTTTGTAAGCCCACATCTTTTCTTGCAACCTCCAAATCTTGCCCATCAAATCTTAATGGAGAAAGTGTTCCCTAAAATTAGGTTTAACTTATTACACAATTTTTCCATATCATTATATATGGGAGTGTTGTCCTGAGTTTTTTCTCCCCCTAGATAATTGGTGGAGTCTTTAGGTTCCCATTAATTCTCATTTACCTAGTCCATCACCTTGTAAAGGACTTTTGAGCCCTTTCCTAGCTGGTTAATTTGTGTGACTAGTGGGTTCCCAGTAGACCTTCCTTTCCTTAGCACTATTCTTATCTCTTTCAAAATTCAGTGGCTTACTCATGCATATCTATTCTCTCTTCTTCTCTGATGGAAACAAAATATCAAGAGAAATTAGCTTTACCTAACAAACCAGCATCAATTTATAAACTAAAAATACATAGCTTTATCTTTCTTTTTCCTTGCAACTTTCCTTTAGTATCCATCATATTAGCTATTCTCTCTGTAAGTATTACTATTAACTCAAAATTTTATAGACAGGAATTATTGCAAATAGACATTATTATTTCCTGTTTGATATTTCAAAGTGTTTCAGCCTGGCCATTAGTAATCTCTTGAGGTGTTTTTTTGCCTTTTAAGTGTTATACTAAATATTTTGGAAAATGACTTTGATTAATGGCAAGAACAAGATGTTACTGGCTGAGCTCTGAGCCTCAGCAGAGTTGCAATACCTACTCTCCAGTTCATTGGACTCACCCAGGACAAGTATCAAGGAGGTGAGGATTGACAACCAACATACCAAGGAATTGAGAGAGTCTACAACTGCAAGTAAAAGGGTCCCATCCATAGGCTGTATGAGATCAAGGACCCCTCTCAATTAGATGTGGAGTGGACATCACCATCCAAGAATCCTCAGGGCTGTGGAATGAACTGTGGACTAGAGAGGACTTACTGGTATCGTACAATAGATGTGTGATTCTAGCAATGGAAGAAATTACAGCATTGATGTGGAGGCAGTGGCCAGCAGAAGCTCTGGGGGCAGAGGCAGGGAAAGACAGGGGTAATGTGGTGCTTATAGGGACTTGAGAATCATCCTAAATGGCATTGAAATGACAGATATATGCCATTATTTAAATTCCCATACCCTGCAGAATTGTGTGGGAGAGAGTGTAAACTACAATGTGGACTATGGTGCGTACTCAATGGTAATGTCCCAGGATGTGTTTATCAATTGCAATGAATGTGTCACACTAATTAAGGATGTTATTTATGTGGGAGGGTGTGGAAGGTGTGGGGAGAAGAGCATATGGGAATCCCTGTATTTTTTGTGTGTATAATTTCTGTAATCCAAGTATCTTTAAATTAATAGAAATATAACTTTTTAAAAAATGATGTTACTGGCTGATCTAGATTTTTCCCTGACCAGTATGTGGGATCAGCTCCTAGCTAAGTATCAGGTTCATTTTATGGGGCATTAAATTCTGAGAAAAAAGTTTATGCACTATCAGGGAATATCAGATGTTTTCAAACATCTGGACATACCACTCTGGCACCTTTACAATAATGCTAAGTCAATCATCTTGTTCATGGAACTGGAAAGGTTTTTCTATTCTTTTATGATCATGAATTCACTTTAAAATCTCCAAATAAATATTTTAATATATTTTTAAAAGATACTTAGATTACATAAATGTTACACTTAACATTATTAATTTTTGTAAACTTGTTCTAACCTAAAATAGTAATTTCCTACAACAGTAGGAAATTAAATAATAATTGTATTCACTTGTGTTGTATAATATCTATGTCCCATGATCAGCATTCTTGGTCACTTTATTGACAATATGGGATATTGGATCAAGCAAAGCTTGAATATAACTATACACTTTGTATTCATCTCAAAGGTCAAGTGAAATCATGGAAAAATATATAGCAAATAACAATATCATAAATCAATGGATTTTTGAATAAAGTTTTATTAACAGATAAGTAATTTTAAGAAGGTAACAAGGAAATCAAATTTTGTTCACCAAAGAAAAGATTTCATTACAAGGACTAGGAGATTACTGCAGAGTTAAGAGCACTTATTCATGAGTTAGCCCTACACTAACCCTGAACTCAAAGATATCAGTGTAAAGATGAGAGAAGACCCAGAGAGTAATCATTAGGTTCATGCACTAAAACTTAATTTTGCATATTTTTCTTTCTTTCCCCCATTGTTGACACAGTACATCTTTTGCATTGATGCAAGTATGGAAAAAGTGTGACAAATGTGCACTATGGACCATGGTTGGTGGTAATAGTCCGATGATATTACCTTATAATCTATAACAAATATTCAACCATAGTATAGTTTGTTGGTGAAGCAGTGTTACCTGGGAATTCCACACATGTACATTATTGTTTTGTGAATTCATATTCTGTGCAATAAAAATATATTTAAAAAATAAGATGGGTTGGGGGGAAATGCACCAAACATACAATATGGATTATAGTTAGTAGAAAGATTTTGAAAATGTTCTGCATAGTTTGTAACAAATGTTTTACAACAATACAAGGTATTGGTGATGGGCTGATGTATGGGACCCCTGTATGATGTTATGTATGTTTATTTTGTAAGTTCACAACTCTTAATATACACTTATTGTTTATGTATGTTCATGTATGAATGATATACTTCAATGAAATTTTGAAAAATCAATAAAAAACCTTATATTTGGAAGAGTTGCTCCCTCTGTATTTTTTTGTGTGTTTGTTTGTTTCAGTTCTTAAAGAACTACAACCTCAAAATAAGGAAGAACGTATTTGAGGAAGGCTCCTGGCATGCAAGATAAGTCTGGAAGTAAAAACTGAAAAAGGCTGCTTCACAAGGGAGAAGGGATGGATAAGAAAAACCTCCAAAGGCAAAATCTGCTACTGTCCAGAGCTTGGAGCATATTTCTCCAGGGAGACATTCTTACATGGTTAACTCTAGAGTGGGAGCTGCCCCAGAAAACACCCTCCAAGGCAATATGACATCTGTTCACATCATTAGACACACACAGTTCACCAAATCATGGGTCTAAAAAAGAATGCACAATCAACAGAGAAACAAGGACTCCCAACTTGGCTGAGGAAGTTCCCATCAGTAAACAGGATACTGAATCCCATGGCTTATTTGGGGAGGGGAGAGGCTATGAAAGAATGACCATTTGGGGGGGGGGCTTTGTTCTTTTCTTTGGCATTATTATAAATAACCCACCTGTACCTATATCCATAACCTTTCCCTTCCATTTTTTATTTAAAAAATTTATTTAACTGAGTGTGTGAGAACATGGCATCTGTTAGCAGATAAGGCTCAGCACTCTCATAAAAACAATGGAGAAAATGTTTAAAGCTGCCAGAGGGACCTGCTTTGAGGGTCAGCATACCAGGACAGTGCTTTGCCACTACCAGGAGGTTAAGGGATATAGAGACAAAGAAACCCAAGCAATAAACCTTGAGTTGCTGAACCTCCAGTCCACTGGGAAGGGCTCCCCTCCCCCACCCCAATACATTCAGAGGCTGTAAAACCTGCAGTGCATTGAAGGTGATTGAAAGGAGACCAGATGTCTTACTGCCTGCCAACTGTTACAAGAGCAAAGGGGGGCGGGGTTGTGGGGATTTTCTTCAGTGAAATCGGTCAGCAGAGCTCACTCTGAATCTCCACTCTCACCAGATGAAAACAAAGGAATACCTAGAGAGATATACCTCTGTGGAAACGTATGCCACCAACTGCCATCTGCTGGTCCACCTGGAATAAACATGGGCATAAATTGCCTTTAGAGCGCTTTTTACCCAAACCCTAGGAGAAAGTCTATACCCCATGAGCATGTCCTGGGCATGGTTTTTGGTAAATTAAGCTGGTCAGTTTTAAATACAGGATAAGTTGAACCAAATATCAAACAGCTGTGAAAAAATAATAATAGGCAAGAGAGAGAAATTGGCCATCAGAGTAAATTCACCAACATATCTGAGTCCTAGACATCAGAAAAAATTATGAGCCATACTAGGAAACAGGAGGAGATGGCCCAGCCAAAGGAACAAACCAAATATCTTATTCAGGATTTGAGACAATTAATCAATGATGATCACACAACTCTCATAAATCATTTTAAGAATTGAAAGAAAATATGACTAAAGAGAAAAAGGATATTAAGAAGACACTGGATGAGCATAAAGAAAAATTTGAAAGTCTGCAAAAAAAAGTAATTAACTTATAGGAATAAAAGATATGATAGGTGATATTAAAAATATATTAATGGCACATAACAGCAGATTTGAAATGTTTGAAGTCAGGATTAATGATATTGAAGACAGAATATCTGAATTGTAGAAGATAGGAGATCAGAAAGAGAAGAGAATGGAAAAAATGTAACAGGGTCTCAGGGAATTGAATGACAATGCAAAACACAAAAGCATCTATCTTATAAGAGTCCCAGAAGGAGAAAAGAATGGAAAAGGGGCAGAAAGAATATTGAGGAAATAATGAGTGAAAACTTCCCTACCCTTATTACAGACATAAATGCCAATGTCCAAGAACGGTAATGAACTCCAAACAGAATGAAGAGGAACAGATCTTCCCTGAGACACTTACTACTCAGAATGACAAATATCAGTGATAAAGAGAAGATTTTGAAAGAAGCAGGATAAAAGCAAAGCATCACATACAAGGGAAACTTAATAAGATTAAATGCTTACCTCTTATATTAGTCAGTCAAAGGGGTCCTGATGCAAAATACCAGAAATCTGTTCACCTTTATAAAGGGCATTTATTTGGGGGTAGCTTAGAGTTACCAAGCATAAGTTACTTCCTTCACCAAAGTCTGTTGCTACGTGTTGGGACAAGATGGCTGCTGATGCCTGCAAGGGTTCAAGCTTCCTGGATTCCTCTCTTCCTAGGGCTCATTTCTCACTTCTCTTCAGGTTCAGCTGCTCTGCTTTCTCCATAAGGCCAGCTTCAGACTATCAGGCAAATGGTTCGTCTCTCTTCCTGAGCATCTGCATGTGCATAATGGAGACTTATCTCCTTCCTCATGTATCTGCTTCTCTGTGAGTTTACTTCCCAGACTCCAGGATCAAAACTCCACACTCTCTTCTCTGCAGTGCAGTTTCTCTGTGAGTCTCCACCCACCAAGGTGGTGGAGATGCAATGTTCTACTGAAGTGGCTCAATCAAACCTTAATCAAGTAAAAGTGAAACCTCTGAATCCAATATTACCTAATATGCCCAAAGGGACAGATCACTTTACAAACATAATCCAATAAATATTTTTGGAGTTCATAAAAAGTATCAAACTGCCACACCTCTCACCAGAAACCATGGAGGAGAGAAGAAACAGGTATGATGTAATAAATATATCGAAAGAGAAAAACTAACAGCCAAGAATTCTGTATCTGGGAAAGATGTCCTTTAAAAATGAGGGTGAGCTCAAAGTTTTCACAGACAAACAAAACTGATAGAATATGTAACCAGAATACCAGAATTACAAGAGATACTATAGGGATTGCTACAGCATGAAAGGAAAAAACAAGGGAGAGAAACTTGGAGAAGAGTGTAGACATGAAGAATGTTAGAAAGGGCTAAAAAAAAAAACAAAAAAAAAAACTATAGCATGATACAGCAACTGGAAGCCAAAGGTCAAAATGGATGGAGTAAGTAATGCCTTTACAGGAAAAACATTGAATGTTAATAACTTGAATGCCCCAATCAAAAGACACAGACTCATAGAATGGATTAAAAAATGTGACCCATCTATATGTTGTCTACAAAAGACTCACCTCAGACATAAGGGCACAACCAGGCTAAAAGGGAAAGGTTGGAAACAGTTATTACATGCAAAGAGTAACCAAAACAGAGCTGGAGTAGCAACAGTAATATCAGACAAATTCGATTTTAAATGTAAAACTATTATAAAGGATTAAGAAGGTCATTATATATTAATAAAAGGGGCATTCAACAAGAAGAAATAACTATTCCAAATATTCATGCAGCTAACCTCAGTGCCCCAAGATACACAAGACACACAATGGAAATGCTGAAGGGAGAAATAGATGTCTCTACAATAACAGCTGGAGACTTCAATACACTACTCTCAGTACTGCATACAACATCTGGACAGAGGAAAAGTAAAGAAACAGAGAACTTGAATAATATGATAAATGAATTAGACCTAAGAAACATGTATAGAGCATTGCACCCCAAAACAACAGGATATAAATTCTTGTCAAGTGCTCATGGATCCTTCTCCAATCTAGAACATATGTTGGATCACAAGACAAGTCTCAATAAATTTTAAAAGACTAAAATTATACAAAACAATTTCTCTGATCATAATGGAATGAAACTGGAAATAATAAAAGACACAAAAAGGGAAAATTCATAAATATATGGAGATTAAACAACACACTCTAAAACAACCAGTGGGTCAAAAAAGAATTGCATGAAAATTCAAAAAATATCTTTAGATGAATAAAAATGAAAATGCACCATATCAAAAGCTATGGGAAACTGCAAAAGCAGTGCTGAGTGGGACATTTATAGCCCTCAATGCTTGCATTAAAAAAGAAGAAAGAGTTAAAATTGAAGATGTAAGTGCACACCTGGAAGAACTAGAAAAAAAACAGTAACTAAAGCCAAACGAAGCCAAAAGAAAGATATAGTAAAGATCAGGGCAGATCAATAAAATTGAGAACAAAAAAACAATAGAGAGAATCAACAAAACCAAAATTTGGTTCTTTGAGAAGATAAAAAAAAATCCACAAACCCCGATCTAGATTGACAAAGAGAAAAAGGGAAAAACACAAATAAATAAAATAAGAAATGAGGGGGAGGACATTACCACTGACCCCATAGAAATAAGAGAGCTCATAAGAAGATACTACGAACAACTGTATGCTAAAACCCAGAAAATGTAGATAAGATTGCCAAATTCCTGGAAACACAGGAACCACCTACACTGATTTTAGAAGAAATAGAAGACCTCAACAAATGAATCACAATAGAAGAGATTGAAACAGTCATTAAAACCTCCCAAAGATGAAACCCCGGGACCAAATGACTTCACAGGTAAATTCTACCAATGATTCAAAGATGAACTAATACTGCTCTGTCTCAACCTCTTCCAAAAAAATTGAACAGTAAAGAATGCTACAAAAGTCATTCTATGAAGCCAACATCATTGTAATACCAAAACCAGATAAAGATACTACAAAAAAAGAGAGAAAACTACAGACAAATATCTCTAATGAATATAGATGCAAAAATCCTCAACAAAATACTTGCAAAGAGAATCAAAAGCACATTAAAAGAATTATACACAACCAAGTGGGTTTTATCCCAGGTATGCAATGGTGGTTCAACCCAAGAAAATTAATTAGCATAATAAATCACATTGATAAATTGAAGGAGAAAAATCACATGATCCTCTCGATTGATGCAGATAAGGGATTTGACAATACAGTACCCTTTCTTGATAAAAAACCCTCCTAAAGACAGGAATAGAAGGATGCTATCTCAATATGGTAAAATGCATATGTAAAAAATCTACAGCTAGCATTGTACTCAATGTTGAAAGACTAAACATTTTCCTGCTGAGATCAGGAACAAGACAAGAATAACCACTGTCACCATTATTATCCAATATTGTGCTAGAAGTTCTAGGCAGAGCAATTAGGCAATTAGGCTAGACAAAGAAAGAAAATGTACCCAAATACAAAAGGAAGAAGTAAAATTTTCACTGTTCCCTGATGACATGATCCTCCATATAGAAAATCCTGAAAAATCCACAACAAAGCCACTAGAATTAATAAATGAGTTCAGCAAAGTGGCAGGATACAAGGTTAATAGACAAAAATCAATAGCTTTTCTATATAGTACTGACATACATTTTAAGGAGGAAATCAGAAAAAAATCCTATTTATAATAGCAACTAAAACAATCAAATATTTGGGAATTAACTTAACCACCACCCTAAAGGATAGGTATTCCGAAAACTAGAAAATATTGCTAAAAGAAACTGAAGAAGACTTAAATAAATGGAAGGACATTTCTTGTTCATGGATTGAAAGACTAAATATTGTCCCAATAGCCTATTTTTGCAGAAAATGAAAAGACAATAATCAAATTTATTTATAAGGGTAAAGGACTCCAAATAGCAAAAAATGTCTTAAAAAAGAAGAATGAAGTTGGAGGGCTCTCACTTCCTGACTTTAAATCATATTACCTAGCTTCAGTGATAAAATAGCATGGTGCTGGCATAAGGACAGACAGACTGACCAATGGAACTAAATTGATAACTCAGATATTGACCCTCACAACTGCAATCAAGTGATTCTTGATAAGGCTATTAAGCCCACCCAGCTGCGCCAGTACAATCTATTCAACAAATGATGCTGGGAGAACTGGATACCATATCCAAAAGAAAGAAAGAGGACCCCTATCTCACAGCTTATTAAAAAATTAACTCAAAATGGACCACAGACTTAAAATTAAAAAAAACTATAATACCCCTTGAAGAAAACGTAGGAAATATCTTCAAGATATTGTGGTAGGAGGTAGTTTCTTAAACCTTACACCCAAAGTGTGAATACCAAAGAAAAAATAGATAAATGGGACCTCCTCAAAATTCAACACTTTTGCACCTCAAAGGACTTTGTCTAAATGGCGAAAAGGCAGCTGACTCAATGGAAGAAGATATTTGGTAATCAAATATCTGATAAGCATTTGATATCCATGATCTATAAGGAAATCATACAACTCAATAATAAAAAGAAAAAGTGTCGGATTAATATATAGGCAAAAGACTTGAAAATACAACTGTCCAAAGAAGAAATATAATAGTGAAGAACACATGAAAAAAAGTTCAACATCACTAGCGATTGGGGAAATGCAAATCAAAACTACAATGAGGTGCCAATTCACACCTATTAGACTGGCCACTATTTAAAAATCAGAAGACTATAAATGTTGGAGAAGATGTGGAGATATAGGAATAGTTATTCACTATTTGTGGGAATGTAGAATGGTACAGCCACTGTGGAGTACTGTTTGGTAGTTCCTAAGGAAGTTGAATATAGATTTGCCATGAGACCTGGCAATACCATTCCTAGGTATATATCCAGAACAACTGAGAGCAGCAACATGAACAGATATTTGCACACCGAAGTTCAAAGCAGCATTATTCACAATAGCCAAATGATGGAAACAACCTTGGTGTCCATCAACCGATGAATGGGTAAACAAATTGTGGAGCATACACACGATGGAATTTTATGCAGTGATAAGAAGAAATGAAGTCGTGAAACATATGACAATATGAATGAACTTGAAGGACATTTTATTGAGTAAATCAAGCCAGACACAAAATGAAAAATATTGTGTGATTGCTCTATTATGAACTAAATATATTATGTGAATTATAAATATATTATGTGAAATATGAATATGGGTAGAATTTTATATATAAGACCATTTTTCCTTGAAGCTGAACAAAACTAAGTTAATACTAAACAATGCTAATATCAGACAACAAAAACATTATACTAAGTGGAGACCAGACACAGAATGCTACATATTGTGTGATTCTATTAATATAAAATGTAAATATAAATTAATTCATAAAGATGAAAATTTAGTTGTTATGTAGGTCTCAGGAAAGAATGCTAAGGGGTGGGGTCTTTCTTTTTGGAGCAAAACAATTGTTCTAGAATTTTTGGTATGATGAATGCACAAAATTGTAATTATACTAAAAGCCATTGATTATATTCATTGAATAGAATAGCCAGAAACATCAGCTATGAACAGTGAAGTAAGCATAGAGAGTTGAGAGGTGAGGAAATTTCTTATTTGTTTCTTTGTTTCATTAATTATTATTAATATTGAAATAATGAAAATATTCTAAAAATGATTGAAGTGAAGAATGCACAACTTTGTGATTATAGCAAACACCATTGACTGTACAACTTGAAGGAATTGTATGCTTTATTAATATGTATCAACAAAATTGATTAAAATTTATTTAAGTATATCACTCATACATAAACATACATAAACAATAAGTGTATAGTAACAGTTGTGAATTTACAAAACAAACATGAATAACATCGTTCAGGGCTTTCATACCTCACCCTACTACCAATAGATTGAATTGTTGTGAAACATTTTAAACAAATGATAAAAGTGCATCCTCAAAATATTACTACTTACCAAAGTATCTTATATTTGGTGAATTTTCCCCCAACCCACACTATTATTTTATTACTATTATTATTATTTATATCATTCATACATGAACATACATAAACAATAACTGTATAGTAAAAGTTGTGAACTTACAAAACAAACATAGATAACATCATACAGGGGCCCTATACATCAACCCACCACCAACACCTTGCATTGTTGTGAAACATTTGTTATAAACTATGCAAAGGCATTGTCAAAATATTACCACTAACTATAGTTCATGTCTCACAATTGGTGTATTTTCCCCCAACCCACACTATTATTATTTTAAAATATATTGTATTACAGAATTTGTGAACTTAGAGAAAAATCATGCACAGGTACAGAATTTCCATACAACTCTCCTCCATCAATATACCTCTGCCTTCCTTTTTGTTACCTTACTTGAAATGTCCATGTGTCTACAAAGACCTCCCCCTTACTATGCCATCTTAATTACTCAAAAGCATCAGTGAATGAATTCTCTTCTCTGTTTTTACAGAAAAACATCACATCACTCTTCAAAATAAAT
>JAQZBX010096905.1:0-11749 GCA_029593785.1 Cabassous unicinctus
ATCTATTTCTCCACTTAGTCTTTCCAGTGTTTGCCTCATGTATTTTGAGGCACCCTGATTAGGTGTATAAATGTTTATGATGGTTCTTTCTTCTTGAAAGATTATCCCTTTTACTAATATAAGTGCCCGTCTTTGTCTCTTACAATAGTTTTGCATTTAAAGTTTATTTTGTCTGACATTAGTATAGTTACACCTGCCCTTTTTTGGTTATTATTTGCTTGTAAAATTATTTTCCAGCCATTCACTTTCAGCCTCCTTGAATCGCTGTGTCTAAGGTGGGTTTCTTGTAGACAACATATAGATGCGTCATATATCTTTATCCATTCTGCCAATTTGTGTCTCTTGACTAGTAAATTTAATCCATTAACATTCAGTGTTATTACTATCAAGGAATTTCTTACATCAGCCATATTTTTGGGGGGTTTATGAATGTCATATGTTGTTTTATTTCTCTTTTTGTCTTTTTAGTTGTTCTTACACTTTCCTCCAACTCTCTCTCTCCTGTTTTTTCCTTTCAACCTGCAGAACTTCCTTTAGTATTTCTTGAAGGGTTGGTTTCTTATGGGCATATTCTCTTAAATTCTGTTTATCTGTGAGTATTTTGAACTCTCAATCATTTTTGAATGCCAGCTTTGCTAGATAGAGAATTCTTGGCTAGAAGTTATTTTTTTTTTCTTTTATTACCTTGACTATGTCATACCACTGCCTTCTTGCCTCCATGGTTTCAGATGAGAAATCAGCATTTGATCTTATTAGGCTTCCCTTGTATGTGATGGTTCTCTTTTCTCTAACTGACTTGAGTATTTTCTCTTTGTCTTGAGCAATGGACATTTTGACAAGTATATTTCTTGGAGTAGGCCTTTTGGGATTTATAGTGTTTGGGGTGCACTGTGTTTCCTGGACTTGTGCTTCCATCTCCTTCAATAGAGTTGGGAAGTTTTCAACCATTATTTCCTTCAACACTCCTTCTGTTCCCTTTCCCTTCTCTTCTCCCTCTGGGATGCCTATAATGCATATTTTTGTGCATTTTGTGTTGTCATTTAAATCCATAAATCCCTGCTGGATTTTTTCTATCTTTTTATCTATCTGTTCTTCAATCTGTTTGGTTTCAAATGTACTGTCTTCTACATCGCTAATTCTTTCTTCTGCCTGTTCAAATCTGCTGCTATGTGATTTCAGTGTCTTTTTGATTTCTTGGATTGTGCCATTCATTCATCACCATCATATCCATTATCTTTTTATGTACGTAAAAAGTTTCTTCAGTATCTTCTCCTGCCACAAACTTCTAATTAGCAAACAATGCAATATATACAAAGCACAAGGAAGTGAAGTACAAAACTGAGGTTTGCCTGTAAATCCTCATATCTATAAAGATCAATTGATTTATTTTAACAAATCAATTTTATTGATACGTATTAATAAAGTATAAATCCATCTAAAGTGTTCAATCAGGGGTATTCAGTGTGATTTCATATTTGTGCATTCATCACTTCAATTATTTTTAGAGCACTTTCATTATTCCAATAAGAATAATAATAAAGAAACAAAACTCATCACTTCTCAATCTCTCTATACTTCCCCTGGCATACATAGCTGCTATTCTGTTTCCTTCTCTCTAGTATATTTGTATTTATATTTTGAAAAAGTCTTACATATGCAAAAACACTCATATTCATGTTTGTTTGAGGTTTACTCTCATATGTAGTCCCATGTTACCATTTGTAGCTTTCATTCTAGTAATATACAAGATCCAAATGATTTTTGACAAGGGTTTCAAGTCTACTAAATGGAGAAAGAATAGTCTTTTCAACAAATGCTGGTGACAAAACTAAACATCTACATGCAAAAGAATGAACTTGGACCTTGACCACACACCATATGCAAAAATTATTTCAAAATGGATCAAATACCTAAATATAAAAGCCAAAACCATAAAACACTTGGAAAATAATATGAGCAAATGTCTATGGACTTTGATACAACAATGGATTTTTAGATATGATCCCAAAACATGAATAAGAAAAGAAAAAAGAGAGAAATTCAACTTGATCAAAATAAAAACTTCTTTGCATCAAAGGATAATAAGAAAGTGAAAAGACAAATTATAGAATAGGAGAAAATAGTTGTAAATCATATATCTGAAAAGGTTTTGCTGTCCAGAATACATAAATAATTCTTATAACTCAAAAATAAAAATACAAAAAAAAAATGTTAATGGAAAAAGGACTTTAACAAACATTTTTCCAAGTAGAATATACAAATGATCAATAAGCATATTCAATGATGTTAGATATCATTAGCCATTAAGGAAATGCTGATCAAACCCACAAAGAGATATCACTTTATACCCACATAGATCACTACTATTAAATAAAAAAAAAAAGGAATAAAAAGTGTTGGAATCAATGCATAAAAACTGTAAGCCTCTCACATTGTAGGTGGGAATGTAAAATGGTGAAACTACTGTGGAAATCAGTAGAGTGATATCTCAAAAGGTTAAAGATAGAGTTAGCATATGACCTGTTAATTCCACTCTTAGTTTTATACCCAAAGCATTTAAAAACAGGGACTCAAACAGATATTTGTACCCCAATGCTCATGGCTGCATTATTCACAGTAGCCCAAATGTGGAAACTATACAAGTGACCACTGGCAAATGATAAGCAAAATGTATTAAATATAAACAGTGGAATATTTTCTGGACATAAGAATGAATGGAATTCTGAAACATAATGCAATATGGAAGAAACTTGAAAGCATTATTCTGAGTGAAATAAGCAAGGCACCTAAGGATAAAGGCTATATGATTTTACTTAAATGAAATATCTAGAGATAGCAAATCCATAAACACAGAAAGTATATTAGAAACTACCAAGGGAGAGGTGGAAGAAAGAAATGAAAACTAATGCTTGGAGAATATACAGTGTTTGTCAATTTTGAAATTTTTAAAATAAAATGAAGAAAAAAGAAAATTAAGAAAAAAAGACAAAAATACTTCAGAAAAGTATGAAAATTAGTAACAAAATGATAGGCTTCAACATTACTGCAAAATAACCACATTAAACATAAATCGTCTAATCACCACAACTAAAAGGCATAAATATTAAGACTGAATGAAAAAGAAATGCACTTTATATATGAAAAAAAAATAGACCAAAAGTGAAAGGATGGGAAATATAATAAAATAAACATTGAGTAGCTATACGAATATCATACAAAGTAGATTTCAGTGAAGTTAGTATAAACAAGATAAGAGAGGGCCTTTTGTAATAATAAAGAAGTCAGTTTAGCCAGGGGACTTACATATTCTATATATTTATGCATATGGCAACAGAACTCCAAAATATTCAGAGCAAACACAAATGAACTAAATAGAAAATTAGACAAATCTATATTTTTAGAAAAATATTTCAAATGAATCTCTCTCAATTATTGATAGAAAAATAAGCAGAATATCAATGAAATCTACTTGACTTGAATAATATAATCTGCCAAATAGACAGAGTTCATATTTATGACACATTCCATCTACAAACTATTGAAGAATATGCATTACCTAAAATGCTTTTGAACAATTTACCAAAATAGACCATATTCTATAACTTAAAACAAGGCTCAATAAATACATTTAAAAGGATTCATGACATGCAACATATAATCTATGACCAGAGTAGAATTAAATTAGAAATCAGTAACATATATGTCACCGTAAAAGTCACAAGAATATGGAAACTGAAATAGACATTTCTAAATAAGACTGAGGGAAAAGAGTTAAAATTGAACTTAAAAGTATGTTTATCAGAAGGAATATAAATACACAACATATTAAAATTTGTAGGATGCCGCTAACAGTACTTTGCAATAAATTTCTCACACTAAACACCTATATTAAAAAAGAACAAATGCTTCACATTAATGATTTCAGATTCTACTTTAAGCATTAGAAAATACAGAGGAAATTAGACTCAAAGTAAGAAAAACAAAAGGGGGGGGGGAGGAATAAGGATTAGAGCAGAAGATAAAAAGATAGAAAGAGAAAAAAATAAAGAAAATCCCTGAAAGCAAATGCTGGTTCTTTTAGACAGTCAATAAAATTGTAAGCCTTTATAAAGACTGATCAGTAAAATGAAGGGAACAGAAATTTTTAATATGAACAATGAAAGAGATGACACTACTCTAGTTTTTATAGATATTAAAAAGCTAGTAAATGAGTATTATGACCATTGTTATGTGGATACAGTCAACAGCTAGCTAAAGTAACACATTTCTTAAAAGCCACAAAATTCAATCAACAAGGAATAAAGTATAATGGTATCAAAAATGGTATATCCAAGAACCCATCCCTATAAGATATACTGTTTCACCTCAGTACAAACAGGAAGCAAAAGCTAAGGCAAAAATAAGTAGGTTATTCTATGAGCTCCGGGGCTCAAAGATAACAGTTAAGTCTTACTCCTGAAATAAAAACCTAGAAGAGACAGATGAGCCATGTGCGGGGAAGGCATAATTGAGACCAACTCTGTCACTCTAAGGAGCACAAACACCAAAGTAGGGCCACTGGCAAGGCACCAAACTCCAGAGCTATCTGCCCTGACCATAGGACCTGGGTGTCTCCAGAGCCTTTAGGAGTCCCACTATTTGAGGTAGTATCCACTTTGGAAGTCTATGAGATCCTGTTGAGATGTGCCTAAGCGTTACCTCTGGGATGAGCTCCCGACTCACTTTGAAGTCTTTTAGCCATGTAAATTCATTTATCTTTACCTTTTCCCCCTTTATCTGAGCTCTTTTTCCAGTTGCATTGCTAGTTGGTACTTGGGAGCAATCCGAAGGTGCCAGGGACGCTCATCCTAAGGAGTCATGTCCCACGCTGTACGGGAAGGTAATGCATTCATATGCTGAGTTTGGCTTAGAGAAAGGGCACATTTGAGAAACAAAGAGGCTGTCAGGACGCAACACTTAGGCACCCCACAAGAATAGGCTAAGTTTCAATTTCAAGAACAAAGGCTCATAAGTCTAGTATCAATATCAAGGGCCCATCAGAGGATCATCTTCCTTTGCCAGTCACTGTCCCTGCACTTGGGGGATGGTTGCTGCTCCCTTAAAGAATGTGGCAGAGCTCTCCCAGGAAGGGAATTCAGTATTCTCTCATATATTGTGTGAGTCTCCACCCACTATGAAAATTCCCCGTGAACATATGAAAATTTTTATAAACTTTATATGCATGGTCAGGTGAACTTCCTCCCATGCATCCCCCATCACTGAAATCCCACACCAATGATTCTCCCCCACCCCAGTTGTAACCCTACTGTGATCCAAAGCTTCTTCAAAAATGAAGGCATTACAACAGCCAAATACAATTAATAGGAAAATAAACAATAATGATAACTTTAAATATACGAAATAAAATACATAAAAATTTAAAAACCAAATATACAATAAAATTAAAAGATTAGAATATTTAAAAATTTAAAAAAAAATTTTTTTTGACATTTTGTCTTTCATCCATTATGTCTTCCCTGCACATAACTCATCTGTCCCTTCTATTTAAACCTATACTTGGTGCTGGTGTTTGTAGGTGTATGTCCAGAGACACAAGTCTTTGGTCTGTCCATGTGCCACCTGGGAACCTCAGCAGAGTTGCAACACCTACTCTACAGCTCATTGGACTCACCCAGGACAACTGGCAGGGAGATGATGATGGACAACAGCCGTCCCAGGGAATGGAGAAAGTCTGCAGTTGCAGGCAGGATAGTCCCATCCATCTTCCCCATGGGATATAAGACCCCTCTCAATTGGAGTTGGAGTGGACATCACCATCCCAGAATCCTCGGGATTGGGGTAAGAGCTATGGACTAGAGTAGACTTACTGGTATTCTACTATAAACATATTGTGATTCTAGCAATAACAGAAATTAAAACATTGATGTGGAGCCAGTGGCCACTGGAGGGTCTGGGGGCAGGGAGAGGGAGAAACAGTTGTAATTCGGGGGCTTTTTTGGGACTTGGGAATCGTCCTGAGTGACATTGCAATGACAGATATAGGTCATATTATATCATCACATAACGTGCAGAACTGTGTGGGAAAGAGTGTAGACTAAATGTGAACTATGGTCCATGCTTAATGACAAAGCCCCAGGATGCGTTTATCAATTGCAATGAATGTGCCACCCTAATGAAGGATGTTTATCTGGGAGGGTGTGGGAGGTTTGAGGAGTGGGGCATATGGGAAGCCCTAGCCTGTGGGAATTTATAAATGGAAAATGTAATTTGCCTAGGTGGACTCTAACTTCCAAAATCCTATACTTAAACCAAAATCATACATAAAGAGTTATATTTATCTTTTCAAATGGAAATGCATAACTTTCCCCAAGAAGAATTATGTTAATGGAACTCTTGTACAACCAACATCAGAAGAATGAATAATAATGCATCAAATTACATTCTAATGCATGTGGGATGAGTTGACCATCCAATTTGCAAACATGTAATTGCTCCTAATGTTTTACCTTCTAGTGTTATATATCCTGGTTTACAGCTATATTGTATGTTTTTATTTAAGGGATATATATAATCATATTCAGTAAAAAAAAAAAATCAATATATATATATCTGTTTTTGAACATGTTTCTTAAAGGGAGAAAACACAAGCATATGTTCAATACACGTGATGGTAAAAATAAAAAGACAAATGACATTAAAATGTAATTACATAATAAATAAATTTACACTGTTCTCAAACAGCCAGAAATTTGAAGAGGCTGTAAAAAATCCTCACTCGTTCAATGAGGTCAAAACTTTAATACTGAAGCCAGATAAAAAGTTCACAAGAAAAGAAAAGTATAGGCTGATAATTCTTATGAACATAGATGTAGAAATCTTCAACAAATACTAGCAAACTGAATCTGACAGCAAATTAAAATGATTCTACACCGTGACTAAGTGGGGTTTATCCCAGGAATGTAAGGGTAATTCAACATAAGAAAATCAATCTACATAACACATCACATTAATAGAATGAAAGTGTAAAAAACACATATGACCAACTCCACTGACACAGAAAAGGAATTTAACTACGTTAAGCACCATTTCTTTGTAAATAACACTCAGTAAACTAGGAACATTTGGAAATTTCTTCAACATGACAAAAGATATGTATGAAAAACCCACAGGTAATATCATTCTCAATGGTAAAAGAATGTAAGCTATTATACTTAGAACAGGAACAAGAGAAGGATACTGGCTTTCACGACTGCTATTCAGCATTATACTGAAAGTACAAGCCAGAGCAATTAGGCAAGAAATAGAAATGAAAACACCCAGATTTAGAGATGTTACTATCTTTTATGTAGAAAATCCCCAAAAATATACAAGAAGGCTACCAGAGCTTATAAATGTTTTTGAGAAAGTGGCAGGAAACAAGATCCATTTGCAAAAATCAGTGATGTTTCTATTTCCCAGCAATGAACAATCCAAAAATGATATTGAGGATACAATTCCATTTAAATTAGGAACTAAAAGAATAAAATGTGAATGAATTAATTAACACAAGGATGTAGATATTTGTACATGGAATTTTACAAAATATTCGTGGAAAAAATTAAATAACGAAATAAATGAAAGGAGGATTCTGTGTTCACGAATTGGAAGACTAAATATTTTTAAGATGTCAATTCTTTCCAAATCAGTATACATATTCGATGAAATCCCAACCAAAATTCCACCATCCTTCTTTGCAGAAGGTGGAAAAGCCAATCATCAAAATCTTATGGAAGGGGCCCATATAAGTCAAAAGAAACTTGAAAATTAATAACAAAATTACAAGGTTCACACTTCCCAGTTTTACAGCTGATACAAAGCTACAGTAAGCAAAATAGCCTGCTATTGGCACAAGGAAACACTTCTGGACTTGAGAGTTCAGAATAAAGGCAAACCTCAGAGATATCGTGGGTTCAGTTCCAGACCACCACAATAAAGCAAATATCACTATAAAGTGAGTCATACAAAAGGTTTAGTATCCCAATTAAGATAGAAGTTATCTTTACACTTTACACTTTAGTCTATTAAATGTGCAATAGCATATATCTAAAAAACAATGTATATAACAATAAACATGTTATTGTTAAAAAATATGTAATATGAGCCATTTGTTCTTTTAAAATGGCACTAATATAATTGCCAGACACAGGGTGTCACAAAATTTTAATTCACAATCAATGCAATACATACATAGCACAAGAAAGTGAAGTGCAAAAACAGAAGTATGCATGTAGCCCTTCATATCTATGTTCAAGTAATTTTTGAAAAGGGTGTCAAGTCCACAAAATGGAGAAATAATAGTCTCTTCAACAAATGGTGCTGACAAAACTAAACATCAATATGCAAAACAATGAATTATAACCCTGACCTAACACCATATACAAAAATTATCCCAAAATAAATCAGAAACCTAGATATAAAATTCAAAACAATAAAACTCTTGGAAGGTAACCTAGGAGCAAATCTTTATGAACTTTGATATAGCATTGGAGTTTTAGTTATGGTACCAAAACATGGGTAAGACAAGAAAAGAGATAAATTCAACTTTATCAGATTAAAACTTCAGTGCATCAAAGGACAATAACAAGAAAGTGAATAGGCAAACTAAACAATAGGAGAAAAATAGTTGTAAATTATATATCTGATAAGGGTTTATTATCCAGAATACATAAAGAACTCCTATAACTCAACAAAAAACAGGCAAAAATTTTTTTTCTAATGGAAAAAGACTTTAACAAACATTTTTTCCAAGGAAAATGTACAAATGATCAATGACCATATTCAAAGATGTTTGATATCATTAGCCATTAAGGAAATGCTAATCAAATCCACAGAGATATCACTTTATACCCACAAAATGACTATGATTTAAAAAAAAAAACACAATAAGCAATAACAAGTGGTGAAATGATACGCAGAAATTGGAACCCTCACGCCTTGTTGATGGGAAACCAAATAACTAAAATCACTGTGGAAATCAATAGAATATTTCCTCAAATGTTTAAAGATACAGTTAGCATAGGACCTGTTAATTCCACTCTTAGTTTTATACACAAAGCAATTGAATACAGGAACTCAAACAGATATTTGTACTACAATGTTCATACCTGCTTTATTCACAGTAGCCCAAATGTGGAAGCTATCCAAGTGTTCACAGGCAAGTGAATGGAAAAGCAAAATGTATTAAAAATATACAGTGGAGGGAAGCAGCAGTGGCTCAAGGAATTGAGCTCCCGTATACCATATGGAAGACCAGGGTTTGATACCAGGGACCTCCGGTAAAAAAAAAAAAAAAAAGAAAAATACATGGAGACAACCAGCAAGATGGCGGCAGAGCAAGGAGCTCCTGGAATCAGCTCCTGCTACAGGGCAGTTAGTAATCACCTAGAGTTCATATTTATATAGCATTCCATCTAAAAACAACTAAAGAATACACATTATTTAACATACATTTGAAACATTTACCAATATAGACCATATAATATAAATTAAAAATAGGCTCAATAAATAAATTTAAAAGGATTCATGACACACAACCTATAATCTCTGAGCAGAGTAGTACGAAATTACAAATCAATAGCATATCTATCTTTGTAAAAACCACAAGTATTTAGAAACTAAATAAGACATTTCTAAATAAGGCTGAAGGAAGAGGAGTTAAAATGGAACTTTGAAAGTATGTTGATCAGAATGAATATAAATACATAAATATGGAAGTTTGTGCGATGCCACTAACAGTATTTTAGAAGACATTTCTCACATTAACACCTGGATTACCAAAGAGCAAATGCTTCAAATCAATGATTTCAAATTCTACTTTAAGCATTGGAAAAAACAGAGGAAATTAGACCCTAAATAAGCAAAAGACAGGAATCAATAAGTATTAGATGAGAAGATAATTAGGTAGAAAAGAGTGAAAATTTGAGAAAATTCATGAAGCTGAAAGGTGGTTCTTTAAACAGGCAATAAAATTATAACTCTTTATAAAGCCTCATAAATAAAATGAAGAGAGAAAAGAAATTGCCAACATCAGCAATGAAAGAGATGAATTTACTATAGTTTACAAATAATAAAAACATAGAAAGGACTGTTAGAAACATTGTTATGCCATCACATTCAACAGCTAGTTAAAATGCCACACTTCTTAAAAGCCACAAAACTCAAATCAACAAGGAATAAATGGATAATGGTATCAAAATGGCAGCTCCAAGAGCCCATCCCTATAATGGAAATGGACAATTTGCAGCTACGTGGGCTAAAAGATTATAGTTGAGGACTTACAGTAGAATGCTGAAATTGGGGTGAAAACTTAGAGAGTTCTTTTGGGAACCAATGCATCCAAAAGTGCCTTATATACCAAGTATGGCAGTTTATTTTATGAATCCCGTAAAATGAAAGATCATGTGTGTAAACTAATCTATTCCTCTGGGAGTGATACCCTTTGATTTCATTAAAGTCAGCTGAGGTGTTTTTGATTAGATTACCTGTTAAGACTGTGGCTTCTGATTTGACTATGTCAGTGGGCGTGGATCAGGATGAATCACCACCCCTTTTCTGTTTCTAATATAAATGTTCACTCACAGAGCGAGACTCAGAAAGAGAAGCTCTGTCATTTCTGATCCTGCCATATTACGAGAAGGAGAAGTCTCGAAAGCTGAGGTCCCTGCGAGAGATGAGATATTTTACCTGATAAGCCAGCTGTGTTTAGGAAGAGAGCAGACCAGCGAAAACTGATCGAAGGCCCAGAAAGAAACAAGCCCTATGCCAGGAGAGAGAGAGGACTCGGGATCACTTAAGCATGAAGCTTCAAGAGCCTGGGCCAACACAGTTCAAGAAGAAAGGTTAGCCTGGAGAGGATTGCAGAGACCAGCTGGAGATCAGCAGCTATCTTGCTTCAAGATGTGACAACTGACTGTGGTGAGGAAGCACTTCTTATAGTGCCTTGAGTTGGACTTTTTACGGATTTGTAACTGTAAGCTTTAACCCCAATAAATACACTTTATGAAAGTCAACACATTTCTGGTATTTTGCAAAGGCACCCTTCTGGCAGACAAATACACCAGGGTAAATACAATGCCACCTGCATGTCCAGGTCAGAATCAAGCTCAGAAAAGAACTGAGAAGAACTCAGTCTTTCATGGCTGGTTGATCACCAGGCTCAGTACAACCAGGAAGTGAAAGCTAAGGCAAAATAAGTAGCTAATTCTGTGAGCTCCAAGATCCAAGCAAGAGGCACAGAATTTGATTGTTTGGTTTGCCGTGCATTTGCATAACACATCAGGGGATGTCCTTAGCCTATCTTCAAAAATCCACCAGGGAAAAAGAAAAATGCAGTGGGGTTATTAGCCTCTAAAAGAAACTATGGGCCACCTACCAATAGGATATGGGGTAGCCCACTGCTGACAAGTGGATTTTCTTACTTCTTTCCCCAATTTCACATAGATTCCAAAGATCTTCACAGAATACATATACACTGAATCTTAATTTTCTTATTGAATAACTGAACCAAATGTCTCTAAGAGTATTTGAGGCTTAAAGCAAAAAATATTTCAGTTTGATTCTCCTGCTTATATATCATTTGATCAAGGAGAGGCTATTCCCAGTGCCTCCTAAGAAACAATAAAACAAAACAAAACAAAAAAACAAGCAAAACAAATGGAAAAACCAACACAGGGAAGCCAATGTGGCTCAGGGGTAGACCACTGGTTCCCAC
>JAQZBX010096906.1:0-11744 GCA_029593785.1 Cabassous unicinctus
AATGTTCCAGTTACAACAAAATATATTTAAAGAATATTATTTAAATAAATTTAAGAAATAGAAAAGAGAAGAAACTAAAATGGAGACTCTAATATAGACGTTGTGTATAAGGCAATGGATCAACATTCTAGGTTTAATTTTATTTAATAGTTATGTCTTCACATTAGAAGTCAATCTAATTTTCTTGGTTGAGAGAACACAAACTGAGCCACAAACTTGCTAATTTAATTGCCTTAATCATTGTTTTCAATTTAAATTAAACTAACTGTCTCCAATAGATTTTGAAATGGGCACCCCATTTTGAATTCTAAAAAGAAAAACAGTGGCACATAATTTCTCCTAATATAACATCCAAATAAAGCTGTACACTTCCTTCTTGACATATACTTGCACAGAAAGTATTAAAATTTTGGCTTAGAATATGTCCCTTGCATACCATTAATTAAGAAATTGTGTGTAAGTTCATCAAGGAAATGCAACTTCTAGATATTGTTGGCTTTTATCTTATTGTAGTAGATATAATCTTAACTGTATTATTCTGTGTTTTTTAATGGTAAAATATGCTTTTCTAGTTTGAATAAAAATTATCAGAATGATAATTTTTCTAATTGTCAAGACTGATTATAAAAATCTGTTATTATCTAAAATATTCATAAAGATAGGTTCATATTTTAGATCACATAAATTAAAAATAGAAAGGAATAAAAACATCAACCAAGAGTAAAGATTTTTATTCTCTTGTTTCATCTTAATAATAGACATTTATTGTTCACTTTCTGTTTTAAATTACAGTGTGCTGACTAGAATATGACAATAGTTTTCATTTAATTTGGTTGTGTGTTACCAAGTAATGACAGGTACATTCTTTAATATCTACTCAGATAGTTTCATATAATGACACAATTATTCCTAGAGAAGTTCATTGTGAAAAAGGTGATGATGCAGAGTTTTTTTGTTTTTTGTTTTAAAAAGCAAATGAAAAGAAAAAAGAGAGCTCATTGGAATTCAAGCAAAACCATCCTGCACAATTCTAATGGCATGTGAACAGGCAAGATTATAAATACAATACAATTTCCGCAAAGTGGGATAATTACATGAGGAAAGACGTTTTCTTGTTATATTGATTCCCATCAAATTTGTCTCTAGATGTTAAACTTTAATTAAGGATGATCATTGTCAGTCATATTGTTTCCTGGTTTTAAATAAGTGACTGCGTTATCGTTTTCAATTTAGTTGCCATTATTCATTGTCAGGAGCACCTTTAGAAGAAAATACATCTGCACCTCTTATAACCCCTTCCTGGGAGTCAGGTGGTAGAGGCAGTTCATCAGAGCTTTTCTATCAGTGTCCCTGTGAGTAGGGCAGAAGCCGGGGGAATTAATGAGTCTTGAAACAATTTTCAAGAACTTCTAGAGGTTGAAAATATTTGGTTCTTTGGTCATGTCAGTAGCTTTACCTCAAAATAGAGGAACAAAGGCAAAATAATAATGAAAAGCTTTTAAAACTAGGCACAGTATCCTCAACTGCCAGAGTAACATACAGCAAATGTTTCTGGAATATATTAAAAGGAATGTGAAAAAATAAACTGTATGTTTACATTAAAATAAATTCTAATAGCGACAAATAGCATTTAAAGGGCAATAATTCTAAATGAAATTTCAAGCAGGCAAAAAATCTCCAACCATGCTAATTTCTAGATGGTGAGACTAAAACTCAGGATGCAAGACACATACATCAATGTTCTTTCTACCATATCATAAGATGTCAACATATTAGAGAGGACACTAGTCAGCAGTATCTTAATGAGTAAATTTCTCATGGATGAAATATCATTATGCTGACAGAATGATGTTTGCTGACAGTTTTCTCTGACAGTCCATTGAGTTTGGGTAAACAGTTTAGGGCCAATTAAGTAATGTTTATATATATATATATATATAAACATTATATATATATATGTATGTATATATAGGCACACACACTTTTATATATACATATATACATATATTCATGTATATACACATATATACATATACATGTGTGTGCATGCACACAAACACACATAAGACTTAGAAAATTAAATTATATTGAAAAATTCCTCTGCAGTTACCTAAGCTAGGAATGAGAGCAGATGCTTTCCACTGGATGTGAGATAGAAGTTTTACATAGATTTAACAGGATAAAAGTTAGATGGATCTTTTAAAAGAAAAATGACCAGGTAGATTGATTAGATGTCTGCCTGGATATAGTCAAGATTTGGGGAAACAGTAGGCCACAGAGCATGTTGGAAGGCAAAAATTGGAGAAAAGTAAAGCTCTTTACAGCACTCACCTGCACTCAACATGTTCGATACAATCTTAGATGACTTTAAATAAGATTCTTTTAACAGGATTTCTGTGACAGTTTGAACTTCCCTTATGAATACCAAAAAGAAAAAAGACTACGTTTTTAAATGAATCCATTCTTGTGGGTGTGAGACCCATCTGATTGGACTACGTTATTGAGGCATGACACAGGTTGAATCTCAGCCCCCCTGCTGTGTCTTAAATAAGCAGAAACACAGAGAGAGACACAGGAGAAGGGAATTCTGCCATTTTTGATCCTGCCTTGTGAGAGAAGACTCAAGGATGGCTAGCAGCCAAGGCTTAAACAAAATGTCCCCGAAAGGCTGGGCCTATGGAGAAGCTCAAAGCTGAAGAGATAATCCCTAAGCTCTGGGAGATGGTGGATTCTTAAGCGAAAGGCCCAGGGACCTTGGCAGAGATTGACAGCCATCTTGCTTTGCCTTGATGCAGTACCCCAGGATCACTACTAACTGACTTAGGTGAGAAAGATTCTCTGCTGAAGCCTTGACTTGGACATTTCATGGCCTCAGAACTGTACACTTTCATCCTAAATAAAATCCCCATTATAAAATCCAACCCATTTCTGGTTCTTTGCATCGACAGTCCTGTGGCAAATGAAGACAACTTCCGTAATGCTTTTTGCTGCTCAGTAAGACAATATCCCCCAAAAAGGAAGCATAAGCATTGTCTCTGTTTTCATTTAATGGGAAGCATTTTCATGTATAGAATTGATAATTTAGTAGCTCTTGTAATTACACATGTTCTTGGAAATTAAGGTTTAATAAACAACTATCTTGGAGGGAGAAAAGGAAAAAAATGTTCTAACTATGTTCGGCTAGACTGTAGGAGTGAATTTAGCCTATTTTAAATTCAGAAACTTCCCAGGTTTCAGGTAAAGATCTTAAAATCTATACATGATATCAGAAAATATATCACAATTAATGACAATAAAGACTTAAAATATGCCAGATGAATGACCTTATATGTCTAATGATGATCATTTCCTCAAAGTCATTTGGAAATGAATATTGTATACAGATACTCTCTGAATTTTGCCATACTATCTGGCAGTTGTATTATCCTTTTTCACTCAACTTGCACTTTGTGTGGCACATGAAAGCTTGAGAACTAATGGGACTTGCGCTATGGCTGGTGCCCCAGAGCACTAATTTTAGAATTGACACTTCATGAAAAATGAAGCAAAAATTCATTATGAAACAGATTATACAATTAAATAAAAAAGTAGCAGCTTGGCATTGAAAGAATTTTACATGAAAATCATAGCAAATATTGCAAAACTTTATGGAACCAAATTTGCAATAGAGTTGTTTTCTGCTGTGGAGGATTCACAGCAGTATCCCAATTATTACTACTCACAGCAAACATGTATTTCTACAAAACTTTCCTCCTCTATGTTAAAAAATCGCCCCAATTATGATGAAGCAGTAGAGCAAACCATCCCTTGGGGAAAAGTATTACAACCCTTTAGTGCACATTGTAAAAATCTGCCAAAGTCATCTACTGGAACTCAAGCAGTTCGTTATATATGATTTTAAAGTTCAGTATATCCAACTGTTGATTTTTTAACTTCATTTTAACTTCAAAAAATAACAGACAAAATGCAGTTAACAAATTATGGAAGCATTACTTTGAAAAAATCCTGTCCAGCACATTTATCTTACTTAATCCTAAAAACAAACTCAATTGTTTCTCCAGTGTTCCAAAAGATGAATAAATGAGCATGGATTGGTTAAATGACATGACCAGAGTCTCCATGCTAATGAAGAAAATGAAAAAACAAAAGCTTCATCATATTCACATCTCATAAAACCCAATCTCATATCCTTTTTTTATGACCTTTAGCACTGATATAGTACCTTCTTTGCCTTTGCTACAAAATACTATAATATTGTTAACTATAGTCTATAAGTTACATTAGTTGTATTTTCCCTTATATTGCCATATTCTTAACATCTTGTAGTAGAGGAACATTCTTGTATTTGTATTATTAACCACAATCCTCACCTATCACAAAATTCACTATATTATACAGTCCCTAGATTTTTAGGGGCTGTTGATTTTTAAAATGGTATTTAATATGAAAGCTTTCTTAAGATGAATTGTATATAATATAAACTTCATATATGTGCATGCATATGAATTATTATAAACATGGCAAATCTTTATCTTGAATATAGTTATGATTTGAAATACTTTATATCAATGTTGACGTATGTACTTAGTTTTCTGATAACATAACCTGTTTGCTTTTATTTAAAAATGTTAACGTGTAAAACTAGATTCTATATTTGTTGAATCAACTTATTTCCTTTTTTTTTGACAACCCTCGTTACAATAATAATACCTTGATTCAAAAACACATTGTTTTTCACATTACATTTCTCATATTTGAAGCTGCTTACAATCAATTGCTTATTACAATAATAATTATCAGTGTTCTTAGCCTTCCTTATCTAAAATAATGACACAATGTAATTAATTCTGGTAATAGTTATTATAAAATAGTAGCAAAATTATAACAACTATTTTGGAAAAAGCTTTCACATACATTATTTTAATTCTTTCACTCAATAGATATTTAATAAATATCTAATGTATACAATGTACTGATGATAATAAAAAGTTAAGCACAGGCCCAAACTTTATGGAACTATGAACCTAGTGTGAAAAATCTTCCCAATAAATGTTCATTACAATACAATGTTATTAGTTTATCTTTATCATACATGGGTGATCAGAAAATGATTTCAGGAGAAAGAAAAACTATTTCGGTCCTCAGAGATGACTGACTTGGCACTCAGGGCTTGAAAGGGTGATCTTCCAAAAACAGTTATTAGTGGTGTAAAGGCTTGGAGGTGGACGGGATCACTTTACTCAAAGCAGTTTGGAAAGCCTGAAGTGAAGGTACAGGAAAGGAAAGGAGGAAACTTCCCTTGAAGAGTATTTATTGCATGTTATGATGAAGTGTTTGGACTTTACTCCTTTGACAACTGAGAGTCACGTTGTGCAGTGGAGAAGTTTTACTGTATCTTTATCCCTCAGAGAATTTTTCAATTTTCTTTCATACTCTTTAATGGACAAAGGCAGGCAATGATTCCAATTTCATAAGGCATTCCATCTCTGGAATCTATTTTCTTCAATTTTTCTCAAAACTAGCCAAAACTTGCCTGTGTTCATCTCTATCTTGTAATAACCAATAATAATGATGGCACACGCTATTATTTTCCCTGTTTGAAATCACTTCACTGATATCTGGAGGCTCCAGTTTTAAGAATTTTTTTCAACATCTTACATGAGTCTCCAGCTTTTCAAGCTCCAATTTAATTATTTTGTCTCCCATATCCCATTTCCCAAATGGTATCTCATATATTTTAAGTTTTGGGTTATGAATGACCATATTTAACAAACAGCTAAAATTGTCCTTGCTATTTAAAACAAAGTGTAGAACTTACACTAAGGACCCCTATAGCTGGGCCAGCAAGGTTGGGAAAGGAATAAATAAGGAGAGTGGATAGTTGTCTTAGTTCCCAAGCTTGCTATGACACCACACACTGGTTGGCTTAAACAGGAATTTTTTGGCTCACTGTACTAGAAGTTAAAAATCAAATAGTTAGCAAGGATGTGCTTTCTCCAAAGTCTGTAGTGTTCTGGTGATAGCAACCTGATGTCACAAGGCAATCTCCCTCTCGGTAGCTTCTCCTACTTCTGGCTTCTACTTCAGTGTCTCATTTTCTTTGCTCATGAGAATTCTAGCCCAATTGGATTGAGAATAGAATATTTTTTAAAAGTAATTTCAAAGCATCACTTGATCTGAGAAAATTAATAGACTATCTACTGTTGGGAGCTGTGATGGTTAAGCTAATGTGATGGTTAAGCTCACTCGGCCAGGTAATTGTGCCCAGGTGTTTGGTCCAGCAAGCACTGGGCTAATTGTAATACAAGAGCATTTATGGACTTCAATCACCAGGGAGTTTACTGCATGGATGGCTGATTACATCTGCATGAATCAGGGAGATTGCATCATCAATGAGTGATGCTTTTATCCAATCAGTTGAATGCCTTAAAAGGAGATGTGTTTTTAGCATTCAAAGAGAATTTCCCAGTTCGTCTTTGGACAGCCAACTTTTCCCAGAAACTCATCAAGGACCTTACATTGGACTTTCATCAGAGCCCCTGGTTTGCAGCCTGCCTGCGGAACCTGGACTTGTACATCCCCATGGTCAGGTGAGAGACTCTTATAAAATCTCATATTATTGACAGATATCTCCTGTTGATTCTGTTTCCCAGGAGAACCCTGACTAATACAGGAGCCATCTAAGATTTGTGACCAGAACTTTGGTAACTGGAATTAGCATGCTTTGTTGAGATTTTCACCAAAAACTCATACCTGGGGAGAATGGCTAATTTGGTCCAGCCAAATTTGGGGTATTTACAGCCAAAATAATAATAAAAACAAACAAACAAAAAGATCAAACGTTTACAGGATTGTCAACATTGTTCTTGACCTCCTGGTTTATGAAATCTAAGTTTGATGCAAAGAAAATAGAAGAAATCACTGATGAATTACAAAGTGTAGAATGTTCGTGGGCTTAAGGTACTCCTAAAGGAGAGAAGATCTTAATAGTAAACCTCTTGGAAGGTAGGAGTTTTTGGCCTCCAGGCAAATTCTTGGTAGTTTACAAGTTATCTACAAATCTTTTAATTTAATTCATTTTTATTTGAAGGTACCTTAGTTTCCCAGCTGCTGAAACAAATACCATTCATTGGAATGGCTAAACAATGGGAAGTTATCTGCTCATGGTTTTGAGGCTAAGAGAAGTCCAAAATTAATACATCAGCAAGGCATTGCTTCTCCTGTGGCTTTCTCTCTGTGAACTTCTCAGTAAGGTATCCAGTAATAAGGTTAATTTAACTGGCTACACCATAACTAAATATAACGTTTTCAGAAGGTCCTGTTTACAATGGGTTCACACACACAGAAGTGGATTAAGGTTAAGGACTTGTTTTGATCCCAGCCCCCACTGCCCAGGGTACATAATAACCTACTAAAGAAGGATAATTTAAATTTTATTTTGAGGGTTTTTGCATGACTTAAGTAACCATCTTTTTAACCAACTACTGCCAAGGTATCTGTGTATCCTATGATGCAGGTGTAAGGTTGTGTTAGTAACTTTAAATAACTGCTAATAGGAAAAAGTAAAGCAGTCTGACAATATATGAGTGAAGCCTTTGCCCTAAGTGAATGCCAGGTATTGGAATTTGTACTATTATTTTGTTTACACATATCTCGGTGATGTAATTTTAAAAATTTAAGCCAAGAGGGATATCAAGTTTGAGAAATAATGCTACGGGTGGTGTACACACTTTGTATAATTTAAAGATATTAAATAATAGTTCAGCTGATAATATAGTAAAAATGAACATTTGTATGGGAATGAGAAAATAAACTCTAAAATAATTCAAGACAGCTTTGTTTGGTGTGCTCTTCCATCCTTGGCTGTGCTCAGATCCCTTTGGAATGCAAAAAGCCCTAATGAAAGCTATGATTAACTAGTTACATTTTCATAACTGAGGTCTAATTATAAGTTTAGACATTTCCCTGCCTAACAAAGAAAAAGACATTGCTGCTGACAGCTGCACAAGCTATAAAAGCTGGAAACTGACTAAGTAAGGGAATTTGAAACAGCTGTGACATTGTGAGGGTAAAACCCTGCCGTTTCTCTTATGTGAGGTGAGAGAAGATGTATCATTAAACACAAAACAACACACTTCTTTATGTGAGGATTCTCCAGTCCTCATAGGTTTTAAATTATAACTGCCAATTTTTTTAAATGCAATCTACAGATTATAGGTGTTTTAAATAGAAAGCAAGGTACTGCAATTACAAAACATTCACAAAATATTTCTGTGAAAAATTGTCTTCGTACTGTTCTTGATTCCTTAGATGATATGACTAAATTCTGCCAGGATTGCAAAGAGAGGTACTTTAAAGGGGCAGGTTTTAGGGATTTTCCTGTGGCACTTTGATAAGTAAAATTATTTTATAACATAAAATATTGGTCATAAACTTTCTGAACTGTTGTATTGAAAGAAACATGGTGGAAATTATTGAAATAATGATTATGTATATGTATGTATATGTGTGTGTGTGTATATATATATATATAAATATATATATATATATACACACACACACACATGCATGCACACACATACAAACACACTCTACTTGACTATTGGATTTTCATTGTAAACCCTCATTATTACAAAATTCAATTTTATCAAAGAATGTAAGAAATCCTAAGGTCAAAATGGTTTCAATTAGTGCTTTTGCACAATTTATTATATAAAAATAAGCAATTTGAATTTTACTTAGAGGTTTTCCACCATGTGTCCTCATTTTCACATTCATTCAGCAGTTGATATGCATCAGGTATTGTAAGGCCTTTTGTTCAAGTGGTGACCACATCATCCACAGCCTCATGCAGGTTTCAGTTCAGACAGTGAGTCAGCTAATACAAATATAAATAAAACCTGTCTTTCATTTTAGTAACACTAAAATGCACATCTTCCTACTTCTGAACTTTGTATGCCTTGTCTGGTAAATAGGATCTTTTTGTTGCTGTGGCCCAGGCAGTGTCACGGAGCTGTTGTCATTGTCTGCTTATGTGTGCATTGGGTCTGGCTGTTCCCATGTCATCATTCCAGTGGAGTTAGGTGCTTTGTTTGTCAAAAAGTTTTAGCCTTTAGGGGAAAAGCATTCACAGGCATAGCAGAGCCTCTCCAAGGAACATAAAAGAAGGGGATTTCACTTCAATACTTCAAATAAGAAGGGATGTCTGTATGGTTCAGGGGAAGAGAGAAAGAGATGGGATGGGCTAAAATTTATTGGAAGTAGGAGTGGTGAGGCAGCCCTACTTGATGGTGGACACAGGTGTGAACAATAAAAGAATGAGCTCGCATAAAAGGGTGGCCTGTTGGTATTGCTGGTGATAACTGGAAAACTACACTCCACAAGTTGTGCCAGGAAGTAATAGGAGTAGTAGCTATGGACATCTCTGAGGTTAAGAAAGCGCCAACATCAAACTTACAAAATGGGTGCCAGTGGCTTGGTTTAAAACAATGGTAAAGCAATCTTTGAAAAGAACACATTTCTTCATTTCTGTGCACCTGCCCATTCTCTTAACAGCATGGAAGACAGGATTTGTGGAACACATGGACACTTAAGTGTGAATCAAACTACCACTTGGAAAAGTTGAACTCTGAATGAAAAGAAGGTTTAGGGACACTTTAATCAATGTATCTTGCTATAATTACATTTTTATATGTACAAGAGTGATAAATATTGGATAAGATTGAACAAACTCTTCCAAAAGGCCTAGGATGAAAGTTGTGAGTGAGACAAAAGCAGTATATCATAGTGTCTTAGTTTATAAGGGCTGCTATGACAAATACCACACAATGGTTTGGCTTAAACAATAGGAATTTATAATCTCTCAGTTTCAGAGGCTAGAAATCCAACATCAAGGTCTTGGCAAGCCGTGTTTGCTCCCAAGTCTGTAGCGTTCTAGTGGTGGTTCAATCTCTGCCTCTGTCACATTACTCTCTCTCTTCTTCTATGGCTTCTACTTCTGTCTTCTTTCCTTATTGTGTCCAAATTTCCTCTGCTTATAAGGATTTCAACCATATTGGATTAAGGTCCATACTGATTCAATTTCGTCTCATCCAAAAAGCTTCAATGAAGGTCCTATTAACAAATGAGTTCATACCCACAATAACAGGGATTAGGACTTGAACATACCTTTATAGGGGAATGATTCAATTTGCAACATTTAACATGGCAGAACTTTTGCTTTCTTAGCACTATATAAAATAATTTGTGACCTTCCTGTCAGATTTAAAGTCAATTAAATGCATGTTATTTTAAAACCTACCTGAAGGGAACAGGGTAAGGGGCTACTTACTCTGTAAATTGAGGAATGCTTCATGAAAGGATTGTCAGACAATGTTTCTGATGAAGTGATATTTATTTTGAGATATGAAGAATAAGAATGCTTTGCTTTGCAAAGATACTAAGTATCCATACTTGTTCATTTCCAGGAGGAAAAAGGGACACAGTAATTTATGTTAGGAGTAAGCGTGATCACCCTAATCAAAACGTAGGGAAAGATTGTATGAGGCAGACAAAAATGTGAAATGAGAAAAGATTTGCATATGGGACTAACTTAAGACTGTCTGCACTGTAATAGAAAGGGAGATAGTGTTATTGAGATGAGGTTCGAGGGGTAAATGTAGCAAGACTGAATAGTAGAACTTACTCCTAAAGTAGACAGCCCATATTTTATTCTAAATGCAATAAAAAGCATTTAAGCTGAAAATAAAATTATTTGGTTTTAATGAAAATTATTATTCTGGCTACTATTTGGAGAATAGATTGGAAAGGTCAAGAGAGGAAGAACGGGGTTGAATTAGGAGGATATTACAATAATCCATATGCGAGAGGGACTGGATTAGTGACAATAGATATTTTAAAATGAGGACAGATTATTTAAGATAAAAAGAAGGAGGCCAGTATATGACATCTAAGGGAGAGAAAGGACTGCAAAATGACTACATTTTTTCCCTTCTCAAATAACTTTATTAATTCTGGTACCATTTTATGATATATGTTAGATTTTAAAAAGAACGGATTTGAGGGAAAGAAATCCAGATTTCTGTTTAGTTCATAAGTGTACAATGGGTGAAACACTTCCACACGGAGGCATTGAGGAGGGTAGGGATTTAGATAAATTGGAGTAGAGCCCAGAATAAAAGTCTGGGCTAAGGAGGTATTTTTAGCAATCAGTATAACACAGTGACTAAAGCAATATATTTATTTAACCTTAGGACATAGTATAAAAGAGAAGAAACCAAATATCAGAAGTATTCAAATGAATTTGGTCATGAGGAAAAGTGTCTGGCAAAGTAAAATGAACCAAATACATAAGTGGAAAACAGAATCATAGTGTCAGGGGAATCCAAGAGATATTATTGCAAGAAGAATGGAGTGGCTTAACATATTGAATGTTGTTAAAAGATTTAATAAGATGAGGAGAGAGTAGTTGCCAACTGATTTATCAATAAGACACTGACAAAGGATATTTGAAGACGGTAGAGCGGAACCCAGTATGTGGTGGCAGATAAGTGGATGGCAGAATCAGAAATTGAAACAGTGTGGATGGTAATCCTTTAAAGAAACATGGCAATGAAGGGAATCAAAGAAATGAAGTGGAAGATAGAGATCAAGTCAGTGTCAAGAGGGAGCATTTTATTTATTTATTTGTAGTAGTAGTAGTATCGTTTTTATTTTAATTCAAAGATTTTAGGATTAATCTATAT
>JAQZBX010096907.1:0-11752 GCA_029593785.1 Cabassous unicinctus
CACTTTGCCCCAAGCTGCTTTGACTTCTTTTTTTATTAGAGAAGTTGCTGGTTTACAGAATAATCATACATAAAATACAGGATTCCCACATACTGCCCCACCCTTGAATTGGTATGGAACATTTGTCACAATTGATGATAGCACTTTTAATAAATGTACTATTTTTTTTAACAGTAGGTACCTTTGTTACAATTGATGAAAGATTATTAAAATAGAACTAATAACTATTGTTCATAGTTTACATTAGGTATATTTCCCCATATACTACTCTATTAGTAACACCTGATATTAGTATCATACATTTGTTATAATCCATGAAATAACATTCTTGCACTTGTACTATTAACTATAGTCCATCATCTGTAATAGGATTCACTGTGCTTTACAGTCCTTTGTTTTATCTTTTAATTTTTATTCTAGCATGATATATGACCTGACATTTCCCCTTTTAACCACATTCACCTATATAATTCGGTGCTGTTAATTACACTCAAAATATTGTCCTACCATCATGGTCATCCCTTTCCAAACCTTTACAATCAACCTAAATAGAAATTTTGTACAAATTAAGCATCAACTGACCATTCTCTAAACCCTATCTATCCCCTGGTAAACTATAATCCAGATTATAAAATTCTATATATTTGCTTAATATAATAAATTCATATCAGTGAGATCATACAATATTTATCCTTTTGTTTCTGGCTTATTTCATGCAGCATAATGTCCAAAACGTTAAACTATGTTTTCACATACATCAGAACTTCATTGCTTTTTACAGCTGAATAATATTCCATTGTATGTATATGTCACATTTTGTTTATCCATTCATTGACTGATGGACACTTGAGTTGCTTCCATCTTTTGGCAATTGTGAATAATGCCTCTGCGAACATTGGTGTGCAAATATCTGTTCGAGTTCTTACTTTCAGTTCTTCTGGCTAGTGGCCTTGCTGGGTCATATGTAATTCTATACTTAGCTTTCTGAGGAACTGCCAAACTACCTTCCACAGGGGCTGCACCATTTTATATTCCCACTGGCAATGCATGAGTGTTCCTATTTCTCCATATCCTCTCCAACACTTGTAGTTTTCTTTCTTTTTCTTTTTTAAAATAGGAGCCATTTTAATGGTTGTGAAATGATACCTCATTGTGGTTTTGCCAAATAAATTTGATAATTGGCTTTTCGATTTCTGCAAAATAGGATGTTGGAATTTTGATCGGGATTACATTAACTCTGTAAATCATTTTGGGTAGAATTGGCATTTTAACAATATTTAGTCATCCAATCCATGAACACAGAATGTTGTCCCATTTATTTAGGTCTTCTTTGATTTCTTTTAGCAGTGTTTTGTGGTTTTATGTTTACAAGTCATTTACATTTTTGGTTAAATTTATTCCTAGATAGTTGATTCTGTTAGTTCCTATTGTAAATGGAATTTTTTCTTTCACTTCCTCCTCAGATTGCTCTTTACTAGTGTATAGAAACACTATTGATTTTTGAATGTTGCTCTTGTTCTCCACCACTGTGCTGAATTTGTTTATTAGTCTAGCAGCTTTGTTGTCAATTTTTCAGGGCTTTCTATATATAGGATCATGCTATCTGCAAATAGTGACAGTTTTACCCCTTCATTTCCAATTTGGATGCCTTTTATTTCTTTTTCTTTCCTAATAGTTCTGGCTAGAACTTCCAGTACAATGTTGAATAACAGTGGTGACAGTGGGCATCCTTGTCTTGTTCCTGATCTTAGTTGGAAAGCCTTCAGTCTTTCACCATTGAGTATGATGTTGATGTGGGTTTTTCATATATTCCCTTTATCATGTTAAGGAAGTTTACATCTATTCCTAGTTTTCTAAGTGTTTTTATCAAGAAAGGATGCTGGATTTTGTCAAAAAAAACTTCTCTGCATCAATGGGATGATCATGCATGTTTTTTCCCCTGCATTTTGTTAATGTTGTGTATTACATTAATTGGTTTTCTTATGTTGAACAACCCTTGCATACCTGGGATGAAACACACTTGATCGTGTTGCATAATATTTTAATGTTCTGTTGCATTTGATTTGCAAGTATTTTCTTGAGGATTTTGTATATATATTCTTAAGAGAAATTGGTCTGTAATTTTATTTTCTTGTAGTATCTTTATTTGGCTTTGGTATTAGGGTGATGTTGGACTCAGAGTCAGTTGTGTAGTGTTCCCTCCTCTTCAATTTTGTATAAGAGTTTGAGCAGAATTGGTATTAATTCTTCTTGGAATGATTGGTAGAATTCACCTATGAAGCCATCTATTCCTGGGCTTTTCATTGTTGGAAGGTGTTTTAGTTTGCTAAAGTCTACCAATGCAAAATACCAGGAATGTTTTGGCTTTAATAATAGCAATTTATTAGGGTAAAGGCTAACAGTTCTTTTTCTGTGTGTCCTGTTTATGTAAGACTCCAGTAGAAGGATTAGGACCTACCCTGGGTCCCCACAATCTATTTAAAGGCCCTTAACTGAAGTAATCTCATAAAAAATCCCTTGACTAAATCTAACCAAAAGGTCCCACGTACAGTAGGGTCACATGCACAGGAATGGGTTATCTTAAGAATATAATTTTCTGGGGTCCACAAAAGACTCAAACCAGGAGAGGAGGTTTTTGATGACTGATTCAATCACTTGTGATTAGTTTGTTGAGGTCTTCTCTTTCTTCCAGAGTCAGTGTAGGTTGTTTGTGTGTTTCTATGGATATGTCTATATCATCTATGTTGTCTAATTTGTTGGCTTGCAGTTGTTCATAGTATCCTCTTATGATCCTTTTTATTTCTGTGGGGTCAGTGGTAATGTCCTTCATCTCATTTCTGAATTTATTTGCAGTTTGTCTTTTTTTTTTGTCAATCTAGATAAGGGTTTGCCAATTTTATTGATCTTTTCAAAGAACCAACTTCGGGTTCTGTTAATTCTAATTCTCTCTATTGTTTTTTCATTCTCAATTTCCTTTATTTCTGCTCTAATCTGTGTCATTTCTTTCCTCCTGCTTGCTTTGAGGTTTGATTGCGGTTCTTTTTCTAGTTCCTCCACGTGTGCAGTTCAGTCTTTGATTTTATCTCTTTCTTCTTTTTTTAATGTAAGCATTTAGGATTATAAATTTCCCTCTCAGTACTGTCTTCACTGCATCCCATAAGGAATGTGAATTGCTTTTCTCTTGTTGCTTTCAGAATTTTCTCTTTATCTTTGGCTTTTTACATTCTGATTAGTATGTGTCTTGGAATATGTCTATTAGGATTTATTCTGTTTGGATTAGGTTGCGCTTCTTGGACACGTGTCTTTCATAAAAGTTGCAAAATTTTAGACCTTTATTTCCTCAAATATTCTTTCTTTCCCTTTTCCCTTCTCCTTCTGGGCTACCCATGGTGTATATGTTTGTGTGCCTTATGCTGTCACCTAAATGCCTGAGACTCTAAAATTTATTTAATATTCTTTTCTCTATCTGTTCTTCTGACTGCATGATTTTGATCACTCTGCCTTGCTATTCAAGTCTGCTGTTGTAAGCCTCTGGTGTATTTTTAATCTCTACAATTGTGCTTTTCACGCCAAATTTTCTTTTTGTACTTTCAAATTCTTCTCTTTCCTTAAATATTGTCTTCGTAACGTCTATCTCTTTATGCATATTTTCCTTCATCTCCTTGAATTGATTTAGGAGATTTCTTTGAACTTCTTTGATTAGTTGTTCCAAATTCTGTGTCTCCTCTAAATTTTTAATTTGTTCCCTTGACTGAGTCATATCTTCCTGTTTCTTAGTATGGCTTGTAATTTTTTTCTGATGTTTAGGAATCTGATTATCTTGATGAGTTAATTCTGAAGGTCAGTTTCTCCCACTTGTCTACGGTTTTATTGTTGATTGACTTTGTGTTAGGGCTCTTCTTTGATACTTGATCCAACTTATCCTGGACCTTTAGAATATCCCGAGTTTAATTGGTCAGTTCTTCTCAGCTCTTCTTCATCTGATTCTTGTCCTGGATATGTGGCACAATTTTTAAGATTGCACTTTTTGTATAATTGTTTCACCTCCAGGAGAAAGCTTCTCTTCCTTTGTTCCTTCTCTGGGCATCTTGATCTGGTCTGTTTGTTTTTGTGCCAAATTTACTTCCCAGGTCCTATCATTTGTTTAAATTCTCTCCCTCACTCATTGTCCCATTTTCCTTACACTTTTCAGTTCTGGACCCTCCAGTTTTACAGAAGTTCAGTTTAATACCCTTAAAATTTTTTTTTTTTCTCTATGAGCCTTTCTGCCTCCAGTTTCTTCCACATTAGGATATCCTGCCCCAGGGAGCCTTATGCAGTCAATCCAGAAAGGTGGGTCATTCCAGAAAAGTCCATTTGGCATTTAGGGTGTCCAGCCAATAGTAACTGGCTTGAGTGAGTGCAGCACTTAGCTGCCAATCTGCTGGAGTTTCTCTCTCTTTCCCCTGCCTGGGGCCCTTTTGTGTGCAGCATTCCTCAGCAGATAGTGTTCCACCAGGGTGCCTGCAGGCTTGGGCCCCTGTGTCTGGATATATGTGGGGTTCTGACTTACTTCTGAGAATTCCTCTATAGTCTGTGTCCCCAGTGAGAGGGACCCGGGCTGCATGGTACCAAATAAGGGGGAAAGGAGAGAACTAGCCAGTCTGGGACACAAGTTTCCTACCTGATATTTGTCTCTTTCTTCAATTCAGGATTTGTGGAGCCCTTATCCCATCTCTACCATCCTCCAGATTTCTAAGCAGTGGAATTTATCCTTATATTCACTGAATCTCTGAGGAGGTTTTTTCAGGGGCTGTCCTATGCTGCCATGTCAATGGTGTCACTCTGTTTTAACGTCTTTCTTATACTTCTTCAGCTGTCTGCAAGCTGCTTCTGCCTACTGGGAAAGTTCTGGGAGTGGAAGTCCAAGACAAGTTTCCTGGCTCCATTTTCCAGGCTGCCACCTAACCAATTGGCACCAGCATTTTGGCACTCCAGTGGAGATGACTATGCTCCCTCTAGAAAAGGGCCAGGGCCCCACGATGCGAGCACAGGCTAGCTTCATACCGCACAAAGAAGGGGTGGAGGAACAGCTAGAAAGTGTACGAACAGCTTCTTGTACTGTTTTTAAAGCTGCATTTCCTTGATTTGGCACTCACCCTGTTGCTCCAACCCTTTAATTGGTTTCCGGAGTTTGATGATGATGGCTCTGCCAGTTTTTGCTACTTGTTCAATGATTCTTTGGAGGAATAGCACTCTGGAGCACCTTATGCCACCATCTTGATCATACAGTCCCCCATGGTTTGATTTTGGCATGATGAAAATGTTCTGGAATTAGATAATATTTCTGGGTGTACAACCTTGTGAATATACTAAAAGCTATTGAACTGTACACTTTAAAATACTGAATTTTGTAATAAAAATAAAAAACAAACAAAAACGGTACTATACAACACAGTCAGCCCTATTGTCAACGATGGACTATATTAATAATGGAATTAGAAAAATGTTCTTTCATGAATTGTAACAAATATTCCACACTAATTCAAGATGCTAATAAAAGGCTGGTATATGGAAACTCTGTATTTTATACATGATTTTTTTCCGTAAACCTACAACTTCTCTAATAAAAAATTACTGAATTTTGTGGTTTGTCAATTATATCTCAATAGAACAATATAAATGGAAGGGAAATGATCATTCAGTATTTGTTAAAATATCATAGAATACATATGTATCTATCTGCATTCAAATAAGATTTTAATTCTACCAAAAGATGACCTAGGACACTTAAGTACTTAAAAATTACAATTAATCACTCTTCTAAATGTCTCTTTTTAAAAAAGACTGAAATTACAAATCATCCAGAAATTAAAGAACGGGAAAAAAATCATTTTTATCAGAACCTACAGGATATAGTTAAGCTGTTCATTGAAGATAATTTAAGAACCTAAATGCTTTTATTTATTAAGAAAATAAAAGAATTTCACTAGTTTCCTTTTATTGAAAAGCAAACAAAAAGTTAAATAAAAAACAGCCAAAGAAAGATGAATTTCAATTAATGAAACTGAAAACTAACAATAGTTTAAAAAGATAAACCAAAAGCTTTTTAAGGCCAATAAAGTAGATAAAACCCTTGTAAGCCTGAGTTTCTTTATAAAAGGTAGAAAAGAACAAAACACAACGTTAACATAAAAGATTATATGTTATATATATGTATACTATAAGTAAAAAAATAAAGTATATGAGGGTATTAAATCAATTCCATGACAGCAAATTTGAAAATACAGAAAATATGAACACTGAGAAAAATATAGGTGACCATAACAGATCCCAGAAGATAAAACTGAAATAGACCAATAACAGTACATAAAATACAAAAGTAATTAAATATCTTCCTTTTTTTGTATAGGCACTGGACTTAGATTTTATTGCTGAGTTCAATATAATGTTTATAAGAAAAAGACTTATGTTATTTAAACACTGAGCATAGAAAAACATGGAAATCTCATTTACTAATTTTATGAATTTCTTGTAAACCTGAAACCCAAATCTGATAACAAGACTGCAAAATGGAAATCTATAGATGAATTTCTTTTGAAATATAAATTTAAAATTATAAAGCTTAGCAAAATGAATCCAGCATTGCATTAAAAGAACAATATAGTAAGAGCAAGTAGTGTTTACTCCAGGAATGAATGATGGTTCAACATTAAGAAATCTATTGACATTGTTCATTTTATTAACAAGTAAAGGGAGAAAATGCATTTCACCTTATCAATAGATGTCTGCAAGGCACTTGAAACATTCTTAATAAAGGCTGTGAAATAAAAACCAAAAAATATTTTAAAAGGATAAAGATAATTTTCCAAAACCAATAGGATACATAATATTACCTGTTAAAATATTAAAGTCATTTCCACTAAAATAAACAAAAAAGAAAACCTTGAGGATGACCATTTCACTATTCAAAAATATTTTGTGTTTTTATAACAGAAGGAATATAAGAAAACATTGACATAATTGGTGTAGGAACTGGAAAAGAGAATAAATTATTTATTTATATATGATATGATTATGTACTTAGAAACCCTAAGAGACTACTAAAATTTTAGTAAATTTAGTAAATGGTTTGGTATCATAGCTGATTATAAAATTAAATTTATAAAAATCAGGGAGTTTCTTCCTCTTCCTCTGCTGGGTCAGCTATGGCTGTCGTGAAGACCCTGAATCCCAAGGCAGAGGTGGCCCGAGCCCAAGCGGCACTGGTGGTCAACATTAGTGCAGCACAAGGGCTACAGGACATGCTGAGGCCCAGCCTGGGGCCCAAGGGCACCATGAAGATGCTTCTTTTTGGTGCTGGAGACATCCAGCTTACCAAAGATGGCAACGTGCTGCTTAATGAAATGCCAATTCAACACCCAACAGCCTCCTTAAAAGCAAAAATAGCAACAGCCCAGGATGACATAACTGGTGATGGTACTACTTCCAATGTCCTGATCATTGGAGGGCTGCTGAAACAAGTGGATCTTTACATTTCTGAAGGTCTATATCTCAATATAATAACAGAAGGATTTGAAGCTGCAAAGGAAAAGGCACTTCAGTTTTTGGAACAAATCAAAGTAAACAAAGAGATGGACAGAGAAACATTTCTGGTTGTGGCCAGAACATCTCTACACACTAAATTTCATTCTGAACTTGCTGATGTCTTAACAGAGGCTGTAGTGGACTCCATTTTGTCCATTAAAACCAAGATGAACTTATCGACGTCTTCATGGTTGAGATCATGAGGATGACACAAAAATCTGAAACTGATACAAGCTTAATCAAAGGGCTTGTTTTGGACCATGGGGCTCAGCATTCTGATATGAAAAAAAACAGTTGGGAGCGGATGTGGCTCAAGCGGTTGAGTGCACACCACATGCGAGGTCCAGGTTCAGTTCCCCATGCCTCCTGAAGAAACAAAAACAAACAACAAGCAAAACAAATGAAAAAGCCAACTCAGGCAAGCTGATGTGGCTCAGTGGTTGAGTGCTGTCTTCTCACATACGAGGTCCTGTGGTCAATCCCCAGCCCCCGGTACCTCAAAAAATAAAGAAATAAAATTTTTAAAAAGTAGAAGATGCATACATCCTCATGTACAATGTGTCTTTAGAATATGAAAAAACAGAAGTCAACTCTGGCTTTCTTTTTATAAGAGTGCAGAAGAGACAGAGAAACTAGTAAAAGCAAAAAGAAAATTCATTGAAGATAGAGTTAAAAAAGTATAATAGAGCTGAAAAAGAAAGTCTGCGATGATTCAGATAAAGGATTTGTTGTCATTAATCAAAAGGGAATTGACCCCTTTTCCTTAGATGCTCTTGCAAAAGAAGGCATAGTAGCTCTGCGCAGAGCTAAGAGGAGAAATATGGAGAGGCTGACTCTTGCTTGTGTTGGGGTAGCTCTAAATTCTTTGGATGACCTAAATGCTGACTGTTTGGGTCCAGGCCTTGTCTATGAATCTATGAGTATACATTGGGAGTTGTGCACCTTTACTGAGGAATGTAACAATCCTGGTTCTGTCACATTATTGGTGAAAGGACCAGATGACCACACACTCACTCAAATCAAAGATGCAATAAGAGATGGCCTGAGGGCTGTCAAAAATGCCCTTGATGATGGCTTTGTGGTTCCAGGTGCCGGTGCAGTGGAAGCGGCAGTGGCAGAAGCTCTGGTGAAATATAAGCCCAGTGTAAAGGGCAGGGCCCAGCTTGGAGTCCAAGCATTTGCTCATGCACTGCTCATTATTCCTAAGGTTCTTGCCCAGAACTCTGGTTTTGATCTTCAGGAAACACTAGTAAAAGTATAAGCAGAACATTCAGAATCAGGTCAACTTGTGGGTGTAGACTTGAACACAGGTGAGCCAATGGTAGCAGCAGAAGTAGGCATATGGGGTAACTATTGTGCGAAGAAACAGCTTCTGCACTCCTGCACTGATTGCCACCAACATCCTCCTGGTTAATGAGATCATGCGAGCTGGAGTGTCTTCTCTAAAAGGCTAAGTTGAAGGTTCCCTTGTATTGTCTGAATCATGAAGACTTGACAGAGTGAGCCTAAGAATACAGCCATGGAATTTTTGTCCAAGGTTCACATGACTTTCAAAGGAATTTTCCCCCATGTTAAAACAGGAGGACATTGGCACCTTTTCAAATTATGAGGTTCTGAAATTATAATTAGTTTTTTTAAAATTGTGCTGAAGTGTATATTCATAAAGCAGGTCCTTTTTACCCAGTGAACAGGATGTTTTCCTTTAGCTGCAGTGGCATATAAAGTTGCATGTTAGATAAGCTTACGTTATCTGCCTTGTTATTAAATATCCTTCACAAACAAATTTTAATAATTTAATAATTTTATGGATGTATTTATCTAACAGTTCTATATTATTGAGCATATGTTTAAAATTTTCTGCTATTATAAACATTACCTAAGTAACAAATTTTTGAAAGCATCTCTATTCCTTAGTATAAATTCCTGTGAGTAGAATTACTGGATCAATTGGACATTTCACACTTTTGAAATAGTTTTGTAAAATATTTTCCCAGAAAAGTTAAGTTTATACTCTGTAGTAGGTGGAAGGAGGGAGGCAAAGGAGTCAAAGAGTTGCGAGTATAAATGGGAAAAATAGAGAGGGAAGAAGATGCCTGAGCAGGGTGACTAAGGCAGCTGGGGTTATCAGCGATTTTCAGGCTGCCTATATTTTCATGCTTATGAACCTTTGCTTGTTCAGAAATGGCCATCCCAACCCCTCCGGTGTCCTCACCCAAGTTACTGTGCCTCCTAAGTGTTTCCTCAAAATTGTCTTTATATGCTTGGTATTCTGCATTCTGTGAAGGTATAATTGTGTGTTTCTAAGTGAGTGTACAATAAATCTTAAGGCAAAGCCCAAAGAAAAGAACCAATTGCTCTTCTCTTTGTGAACAATGTTAGAAATGCAAACTGAAAAAGTATTCCACTTACAAGACCACTAAAATGTATAATATACCTTGAAAAAATTAATGAGAAAAGTCAAAGCTTATATGAAGAAACTTAAAACTGTATTAGAGGTGTAAAACACATGAGTATATAAAGTATTTATTTTATTTTATTTTTTAAAAATTCCTAGAAAAAGAAATGCAACCTACCCATTCATATATAGGGAAAAAAATCTAAATCACTAGTAGTTATTGAAATGCATTTAAAAATAATGAATGAGACATTATTTTTTCATGCAACAGATTAACAATGTTAAAGCATGTGATAACATTCATGAATAACATTCTGAAATAGGCTGGTGGGAGTAAGTATTGGTGATATTTCAATATCTATTAAAATGGAAAATAATAATAACTTTTGACCAAATAAGTCTACTTGGGAATTTTTTTCTACTGAGATGAAAGCACAAGTCAGTTTTATTTTAAATTGTAACCTTAAACTTTCATGATGTAAATATTAAAACATACCAAAAAGTGGAGAAAATAGTATAATGATCTCCCATGTACCCATTACCCAGCTTTATCAACATTTATTAGTATTTTCCCTAACTTCTTTCATCTATCCTATCCCATTTTTTGTGCTTTGAATATTTAAGAGCAAAATCCAAACATCAGGCCATTTCACTTGTAAATATTTCGATATGTATCTCTGATAAGATCTCTTTCTTAAGCATAACTATTATGCTATCAGCATTAACAGTTATTCCTTAATATCACCTAATATATACTGATGTTCAGATTTTTCTAATTATCTCAAAGAACTCTTTTGTATATTTACTTCGAGTCCTTGCTAAAGTCACTTATGAGTTCTGTAAGCTTTTTGTAGATTCCTTAGAATTCTTTCCTTTATTTTCTAAATACGTTATAAGTTGATTTTTGAATAATCAGATTAAAGCTGGTTTCATACAATAAGTTAGTGTCCTCTATTCCATTTCCTGAAAGAGTTTGCATAGGATTTGCATTATTTACAATTCATCTGTAGAGACATCTCTGAGCCTGGAGTTTCATTTGTGGGAAGGTTTTAACTACACATTCAATTTCCTTAATAAATATAGGACTATTCAAGTAAACTATTTCTTGAATACTCTTGGGTCAGTTTTGGTAAATAATATCTTTCAAGAAATGTGTCCATTTCATCTAAGTCATAAAATTTCTGGCACAAAGTTGTTTTTTTTAACCATTATTATCTTTCTAATGTTTGTATAAGCTGTATGATGACTGTTTTCATTGCTGATGTTGGTAGTTTGTGTCCTCTCTCTTTTTTTGGTGAATCTAATTAGATTCCAAATTCAACTTTCATTTTCACTGATTTTCTCTACTGCACAAGAAAGCTCTTGTGTTTATTACCTTTTTCTACTTATTCTGCTCTTAATTTTCTAGCTTAAGGTATAAAATTTGATCACTGGTTTTAAAAAATATTTTGTTCTTCTAATATAAGTTCTCAAAGCTATAAATTTCCTTCTCAGTGCTGCTTTAGCTGCATCCCATAAAATTTGATATGATGTGTTTTCATCATTACTCTGTTTAAAATATTGTAATTTTTCCTTTGATCTACGACTTATTTAAAGTGTATTATGTAATATGCAAATATTTGCTGTTTTCCCCAGTAATGTTTTGTGGTTGATTACTAATTTAATTCCACTGTGGTCCAGATGTGTTTTGTATGACTTCAATTCTTTTAAATTTGTTGAGTCTTGTTTTATGTCCCAAAATATGTTCTATATTTTATGAATATTTTATGTTCCCTTGAAAAGAATGTGTAT
>JAQZBX010096908.1:0-11748 GCA_029593785.1 Cabassous unicinctus
GGAATCTGCAAGATGTAGAGCATTGCCCTGAGACTCAACAACAGGCCATCTTCACCCTTATGCCTGAGGGCAGAGAGCAGTTCCAGAACCTCACAAGAGCTGTGACCTGAGGTGGGTAGACACAGAAGACTTCCTGGCCCTCATGGGAAGAGAGCATGGGGGAAGAATTTCCAGCCCCCATTCTCTTCCCTCTCTCCAGCCTCTGCCAATGTTCCCCATTCGCTGACACCAGTTGAAACCAGGGGCTAGAACTTGATGTGGTCCATACTATATCAGCTTCCAGAACATAGAGCAGCAGAATGCAGAAGGGTAGAGGATATAACTGAAGAGCTGGCAGAGCAAACTGCACATGACTCAGGGACTAATTTCAGTGACCTTATCTGGAGTCCTCAGGTCAGTGTGTATAGTGGATAGCTGGGTTATATGAGTGACATACCTCTTGGGGTTTACCAGAACTAGCAGGCAGATAGGGAGGGGCTGATGGCACTCCATAAGGCATTAGACTTTCTGTATGAGCGGGTTAAGCTTCAGAGATGGCTCAGACCTAGCAAGATGCAGCAATTAACATGGCTGTAGCTTTTAAAGGAACCTAATATAGAATCCTACCATAACCATAGGTGCAGGAAACGTCTTGCTCATTATTTATGGGTCTCAGTACAACCACCTTATTCTCACTCTACACAGGATTAAATCAGCCCATTACTTTGCCACTCTTCTAAAACATGTATTTTTAGGAAAGAATGGCAGGAAAATGTTCACTTCTCACCAAATACATTATAAAGTTGGTTGATATTTCTCCTTTATGAAATATGTACATGAAATGTTTAATACCTTGGAAACCTTGAAAGCTCTAGCTATTACTTGTCCCAACCCAAATTTCTAAATGAATAGCTGATTGATTCTTTTAACTCAGTATTTGTACCAATTCAAGAACATTAGCACCTTGGTACTTGAATAAATCTCCTCGTATGACTGAGTAGTCATGCAGATAGGAAATATAATTTTGAAGGATAAATGGAGGGAGAAGTGACTGTATCAATATGCAGTGGATTATATGAAAATCAAAACTCCTCCTCTTGGGAGGCGGGTGTGGCTCAATCAATAGAGCTCCCGTTTACCATATGGGAGGCCCCGGGTTCGCTTCCCGGGGCCTCCTTGTGAGGGCAGGCGGTGGGCTGATGCAGCAAGACCTCACAGCAAGGGGGAGATAAGCAGACACAGAAAAAACACACAGCAAAAAAATGGACACGGCAAACACAAGCAGCAAGGGGGGGATAAATAAATAAATAAATAAATCTTTAAAAAAAAACTCCTACCAGGAAGCTGTGTCAGACTTCTGGTTGTCAAAGCATGAGTCTGAGAATTTTCTGGACTGTAGATTTCTAACTGACCCCATAACAGTGATGAACTGCATTGCCCTAGGGTGAGCCCCAAACAGAAGTGTCTCCTGATAATGACCACACCTTAGGTTGAGCAACTCTCTGCAGCATTCCAACACTCCCCCCAAGATAGAAAAAATGTAATGTAGCCATAAAGTTCCATATTAGCCAATCAATATGATACTGCTCTGAAGTTGAAAAGCATCAGTCCACTTGGCCCATAGCCTAAAGGAAGGCACTGGACTGACTTACATCACTTTATATTCCTAAGACTGTAAGGATTTTTCTTCCAGATCCTTCATTCCTGAATAATCATGGTCTTTCTACATCTGAGAAGCCAGTTCAAGTTAAAGCTGTCTTAGACTTTCCTCAGCATGTTTCAACATTCCCTAGAATTGGTATTTTTAACTCCAACAATACATCTTTGCCAATGTAGAGCTTAAGCTCTTCTCTCTTCTTTCACATCTGTTTTAACATTTTTTTAAACTTTTGACATGCTAGATATCTCATCCATTCCACACCTCTCAGCTCTCTCTCACTGCTCTCCACTCTTACTGAATTCTTGATTTCTCTACAGGCTCCAAGTACCTCTAGGGCATTACATTTTTAGGGCTCAAGTTTTAAATCTGCCACTTGTAAAGAATCATCGCCCCATCCCTTTCTATCCATTGTTCTCCTTAGGGATAAAATCTTTGCATCTCTGGCTCTTCAAAGTTCTCTCTCTCTCTCTCTCTCTCTCTCTCTCTCTGTGTGTGTGTGTGTGTGTGTGTAAGTAGTTGCATAGAAATTACACCTGCAACTTATTTTTATTTCACTTTTCCAGTCTCCACACAGTGCTTTTGGATGTTTGGGAGTTTTCATAAATGGTGGTGGGGAAGGGATAGTGAGCCAGGAGATAAGGTACTGCAGACAAAATCTTGAAATTCCAATTCTATCTACTTATCCATTCTAAACCTACCCAAATGACTACTATTTCAGTTGCAGAAATTTCTTGGACTTCAAACACTCATTATCTCTGTTATTATACAAGCAATTTTTAAATAAACATTTTATTGAACTATAACAGATACAGAGAAAAGTACACAAATCATATGTGTGTGCAGTAAAATTAACTACCACAAAGTGAATACACACATGTGACCACTATACGGATCAAGAAATAGAACATTATCAGCATCCAGATACATCTCTTCTTGAAGCCTCCCAAATACAAATCCCTCCCCCTTCCAAAAGATAATCTCTATAGGTTAGCTATGCAGGTTTTCTGCATTATATAAAGAGGACAATACAGGTATGATTCATTTGTCTCTGACTTTTTTTGTTCAAAGTTATTTTTGTGATACTCATTTGTGTTATTTTGCATGGTAACAATTTATTGATTTTCATTGCAGTATAGTATTCTGTTATGTGACTATTGCACAAAATATTGATCCACTGTACTGTTGATGAACACTTTCTTTATTTCAAGTGTTTGGTTATTTTGAATAATGTAATGTGGTGTTGGTCTCTGGGGTAGCTGCTAATGATCTTTGTCTCTTGATATTCACGCTCTTGTGTAATTCCACCCACTTGAGTGATACAGTGACTGGCTTACAACAGCAAGAATGACAAGATGTCACTTTCTTATGAGAGTAGGTTAATAAAGGCCTATGACAATTGTCTTGATCACTCTTGTCTGCTCACTTGCTAAGGAAAGCCAGCTGCTATGTCGTGATCTGCCCTATAGAGAGGTACATGGGGCAAGGAAGTGAGGGTGGACTCTGGCCAATAGCCAGAGAGAAAGTGAGGTCCTCAATCCAACAGCCCACAAGGAATGAATCCCACCAACAACCAGTGAGTGAGCTTGGAAGCAAATTGCTCATCTGAGACCAACCTAACTGGAATCTCATGAGAGACCTGGAGCCAGGGGCACACAAATAAGCTGCATGCAGATTCATGATCCATAGAAACTGTGAAATTTAATTTAAAAATTTTATTTTAAATTGCTAAGCTTTGGGGGTAATTTGTTACACAGAAAAGATGACTAATACAGTGATATAAACATTCTTGTATATATCCTTATGTGCATATTTCTGTTGGATATAAAACTCAAGTGTTTCATAGGTTATGCATATGTTCAGTTATAATTGGTCCTACTGGTTTTCCAAAGACATTCTAGAAATTTCTTCTCCCAACAGCAAAGTATGAGCATTCTAGTTGCTCTTCATCCTTACCAACAATTGGTATTGTCAGCCCTTTTAATTTCAGCAATTGTGGTAGATGAGTATCAGCATCTTATGGAGATTCCCTGAAAACAATTAAAGATGAGCAACTTTTTATGTATTTGTGCTCACAAATTTGATATCCCACTTTATAAAGTGCCCATTTTTCTATTACTATTGGTTGTATGTCTTTTTATTATTGATATGAAAGAATATTTTTGTATATATGAATTATAGGTGCTGCAGATATTGTCTCCCAAGTTGATATAGTCTTTTTACTCTCTTATATTTTTTATGGATATAACTTCTCAATTTTAATGTAATCCAGTTTTTCCTTTATGGTTAGTGCTATGGTTAGTGTGTTTAAAATATTTTCCCCAATTCTAAGATCATGAAGATATTTTCCTGCTACCTCCTAGAAGTTGCATTGCTTTACTTTTAACAATTAAGTCTACAATCTACCTGGAATTGATTATTTTATTAATTATTTTTTATTCTAGAAGCAGAAGGCAATTCATGAACTTATAAACACATGCCAAAAATACAAAATCACTCATTCTTCATTTAAATATATAAAACTACTAAAATTTCTTTTTGAAATTCAGGACAATTCAATATTTATTATTCCATCTCTGGAAAATGTTATCCTCAATTTTATGTTCTTGTTAAATGTAATAACCCCTCCAACTCTAATGTGACCTTACTATTAGAGGCAGAGGAAAAATAAATTATTAGAGATATCCAAAGGATAGCATGTCCAAACTTATCCATCCCCAGCTTAAGACATAATCGGCCTGCTAAAAGTTCAAACTTAACTTGTTACTTATTCACTGGTTTACTTTTAAATAGTTGGGATGCAGTTATCCCTATAATATTTCATTCTACTGCCAAGGCTCTGAATTCAAAGAAATGATATGATAATTCTGGCTCATCTAAACCCATTGACTAACAATAGGAAAATTCTTCTGAAATAAGGTAAAGATTATGAACAACAATTAATTAATATCTTGGAAGTTATGAAATGAACTCTAGGTAATTCATAAGCATGTTTTATAATATATCATTAAGCAATTTACCTTTTTTATTGCTTTGCCACCAGCCACAATAGTTTGATTAAGTAGTAATCCAACCTAAGTTACTGCTATATAAATAAATCTAACATTCATACATTTTAATGTGCATGATATAATACCTTTGTTTAAAGCCTTTTCTTTTGTCATTTTTCCAATTTAAAAAAACGATACTTTCCAAATGGCATTTTAACTCTGTTACAAAAGATTCTTCATTTGTGACACATAGCAAGCTACATATAAATACATAATTTAGACTTTTAAAGCCAGTGTATCATCGTGCTAACTTACAGCTCAAGAATCTTTCAAATGAAGTAATTAGACCATTCACTTTAGCAGTCCTGAGTATTTTTTTGCTTGGTCCTGGAGTTCATTGTTAGCTAAATTATTCCTTTCTGTTTCTGAAATATTTTGGCAAAGTTTCTCCATAGCAACAACATAATATCTTCAAGGTTCATCCATGTTGTCATATGCATCCCGATTTCATTTCCTCTTACAGTTGAATAGTGTTCCATTGTATGTATATACCACATTTTGTTTAGCCATTCATCAGTTGATGGACACTTGGACACTTTTAGCATTTGTGAATAATGCTGCCATGAGCTCCGTGTGCGATCCGTTTCATCTTAAAATGATCCAAACTCTATGCCTAGATTTGCCAATCCCTGCTGCAAGATTTTTTTTTTTTTTTTTTTTTTATGGTCAAGTGATTTATAATTAGCCTGTCAAACCACCCATCTCAGGCAGAACAGTCCATTCAACAAATGATGCTGTGAAAACTGAATATACATAACAAAAGAAGGAAAGAGGACGCCTATCTCACACGTCACACAAAAATTAACTCAAAATGAATTAAAAAACTAAATATAAATGCAAGAACCATAAACTTTCAGCAGAGAGGTTTTAATAAGGGGTATAAACAGAATTGTTGCCTAAAGTAATATTTTGAACATAGAGGAAGTCTCCCATATTACTAGATATCATGACAAATTATATTTATGTGGATTTTTTCCTTTGTACCATTCACTTCTTGCTCCCCTGCCCTTACTATTTGATTAGATTACTTTGACTAGAGTATTCTGAGGTACTGAGATGTGAGGTTACCGTGTGAAGGTACAACTTGCATTCCAGATGTCCCTGATTTCAGCAAATATCATGTCCCCCAAACTTCCCAGGACCTTTTTTCTTTTTACAAAACAGAATTTTATAATGTGCTTTTGTGTGTTCTGAGTGATAAGAGATAAATAAATGAAAAGGAAAACAAAAGAACTCCATTACTTATAAAACAGGAATTTTCCCACTAGATATTTACATGTGTCTAATAATGCTGCTTGAATGCCTTAGTTTTATCACATTCATTTGCTACTTTTAAAGCCCATTTTTATCCTTTTCTATACCTAAATACTTAGGGAGTCTTCAAACAGGATCTCCCCAACCCTTTGAACCTTTCCAAATGCTACCCTCTGACTGAAACTAGGGCTCTCTTTCCCCACTCACTTTACTGTGTATGTTCCATTCATCTTTCATGTGTCTAATTGAACATTATTTCTTGACAGACCTCTCCTCAGAGTAAGTTAAATGCCCCCAGTCTCACAACCATAGAGCCCAGTTTTCTTTTCAATCACTTTGCACCTTTGCAATTACTTTTTATTTATTCATAATTACTTGTGTGATACATGCAAATCTGCTGTGTTTCTGCTGAGGCCCATCCTGTGACCTCAAATACTGGATGATATTCCAATTTCTGACTTGCTCCTACATAAGAGGCGCTCAGTGACAGTGGTCCATTGCAGGAACAGCACCTCAGGGGCTGGGGGTGGTGTTAACTCTCCACCCATAACCTCCATTAGCACCCTCCCAAGCCATAGCAGATAAAAATCAATAGGTAAGAACCTAAAGGAAAGTATGAGTACGTGAATCACTAGAAAATGTTAGGATTTTTATTGATCTGTTACATTCAGTGTATGTGAAAACTCTTTGCTACCCTATAAAGAGAGCTTCAAGATAGATAAATCCTCTTCCTTCCCCTACCCCCAACCAAAGTATCACCCTAAAACCCTTAAACGTGGTTCTAGTCACTCAGTCACTGAATCAGCCAGCCATTTCTTCTCCAATATATTTACTTGTAACGTTTAATTCCTCCCTTTTACAATTCTCACTGTATCCAGATAAAGCTTGATAACATTGTATGCCCATCCTGTGACCTCAAATACTGGATTTAACATTACCCTTCAAAAAGGATATACTATTCAACACTTGAAGGGGTGTGAATTACTAGAATATTTCTGGAAAGAAAATTGGCAGTCTTAAAATGTTCATACCCTATGATGTAGAAGTCTCACATTTTCAAATTCTTCCTAAGAAATCATCAGATATGTATGCATATTTTATCTACAATAATATGTTCTTTGCAATTATATTTAGAAGAGTGAAAATGTGGAACACAAAAACTGCCCAACAATATAGGAATAATAATATTCATATATATATTGTGTGTGAAAATTTTGCTTACAATCATTGTTAAAGGGGACACTCACTGGGATGTGGAGACTGATGATTGCAGGCAGGAAGTTTATTGAGAAGCTCTCCCAATGGAGGGAGTCTGAAGAATAGACTTCAGCCCACCCCCGGAAGGGGCAGATGCAAATTTATACGGTACATCAATAGGAGGGGAAACATTAGCTTGTGGGAGGGGGTTAGGGTCCGAGCACTGCCTGGGGGCCCAATGAGGAGCTGTAAAAACAAATTCTCCCTGTGCATGGCTGGGGAGAAGTGGGCTAGGAGGTGGGGTATTCTTGGAATGCAGGAGGGGTTGGTGGCGCCTGGGCCCAGAAAGGGTGAAGGTCCTTATCTGTTCCACCCCCACTGTGACACGGCTCCTTTGTTCATTCTTGGGGGGAGATGGGCTGCCTGCAAGCACATAGGCTGTTAATCATATACTCTGAGCTTTGCAATAGGGAACCTCTAGCAATCATTATTTAGGATGATTACGTAAAGAAAATGATTATAATATAATGTTAGATAAAGAAATCCAGTTACAAAATTGTATATACAGTATGGAATTGACTATCTAAAATGATTAATAAAAAATAGCTGGAAAGAAATTTCCTAAAGCACTAAGTTTATCAGGCAGACATATGCAGTTCCATCAGATCTTAATATTTATCAGTAAAAACTGTGAGAATTCGGTGCAATTCAACTCTGTCCCCAACATCTTAACATCGCAGTGCTCATAGTTGTAAATAATATCTCCTTTGCTCTGAGCTTACAGGTTGACTACAGTATGTTGATTATTTATGAACAGTTTTTTTCTATCAGATGAGGCCTGAAGAGTTTCATTCTTCCCTTTTCCAACCATTCTGCTCAAATCCTTCTTTCGTATTTTTTAAATAATTTTTCAGGGTTCTGGATATGGTAAAGTAAATTTTACATTTTTTTAACTTTTAAACCCTTGTTTAATTCAACATTGAAAATCCCCATAAACCCCTTAAAATGCTTGCATTAGTTTCCTATTTCTGCTATAATAAAGTACTACAAATTCAGTGGCTTTGTTATCTCACAGTTTGGAGGTTAGAAAATTGAAGTCAGTTTCAGTGGGCAAAAATCAAGGTGTCAGCAGGGCTACATTTCTTCTGGAAGCTCTGGAGAAAGCTCTGCCTCCTTGCCTTTTCCACCTTCTAGAGACTGCACACAATCTCCACCTCCTGGCTCTGCACACTCCAACAAAATGTAGTAAATGCACACAACGTGATATGATTCCGCCTAAAAGAAGTGAAGTTCTCATATATGCGGCAACATGGATGAACCTTAACAACATCATGTGGAATGAAACGTCAGACACAAAAGGACAGATATTGTAGGATTCCACTTAAGTGAAATAACTAAAATAAGAAAATTCCTAGAGTCTGAGGGTAGAGTTCAGGTTTCCAGGGGCAGGGCAGAGAGGGAGTTAATGCATAATAGCTGTAGGGTTTCTGTTAGGGCTAATGGAAAAGTTTTGGTAAAGGATAGTGCTGAGGATACCAAAACATTGTGAATGCGATTAATTCCAATGAATTGTATGCTTGGGAGTGGACAAGATGGAAAATTTCATGTTGTATATATGTTTCTACAATTTATAAAAAGAAAGACTAAAGTGACAATGGCATTTAAATGCAGTACATAACACTGGAGTGGTACTAACAATGGAAGAAAAAATGCCCAAAAGGACATTACTGGATTTTGGGAACAATTGAAAAAATTAGAATATAGACTGTGAGCTTGATATTAATGTAAATTTCTTGAACTTGATAACTGTGCTTAATGTAATGAAGTAAGTGAATAGCCTTTTTTTAAAGAAAATATTTATGGAGGTATTAAATATTAAAGGAGTTTAGTGTATGCAACCTACTCTCAAATGTTTAGAAAATAGAAAAATAATTAGATAGATGATAGATAGATAGATAGATAGATAGATAGATAGATAGATATAGATAGAGAATGATAAAGCACACGTGTCAAAATGTTAAAAGTCAGAAAATCTGGGTATCTGAATAGGGAATATTTTGTAGTTCTCTATAATTTGTTATACATTATTTTTGCAACTGTCTTGTAAGTTCAAATTACTTGAAAAAAAAAAGTTAAAATAAAATCACAAACTGTTTAAAAGAGTCAATGTCCACTAAATATAAGAAACTTGGGAGATTATGGCACTTCTCTAACAGTTTTGTTTAGATTATTGCCCTAATTATAGGACCTTAATTCATTAAAAGGAGACTTTTTTTTTTCCTTAGCAAACAGTTTTGGGACAAAATAGTAAACCAAAGCAATTTATCACCTCACCAAGCTAAAACAAACATTACATATGGCACAGCAAAGAAACACTAATTAGACCTAATTGAGGGAAATTAACTCAAACTACAAATTACCAAGTATATTAAAAGAAGTAGAGTTTTATAGTTTTAAAATACATACAAAATCTTCAGCTAGGTCCTAATAATGTACAGCCAAGTGATCTGTTTAATAAATAATTAAAATTTCACTCTACTAAGCATATTATGTTCAAATTAATATTAATATTATAATTATTAAATATTATCATTTAATTATTAAATTAATATTATTATAAAATTTTATTGATATTGTTTAATTGATATTAAATTCAAATTAAGCTGTTAAAATACATGAAGATTTCCATTGTTCCTGGCTTCCTGATTTTCTTCTTCCAGCTTCTGAAGATTTCCTGTGCTCCATTCCAGCCTCTGCCCTCTCACGTCATGGCATCTGTGGTTGTTCAGCCTGGTCCCTGCCTACACTTCAGTATCATTGCTATTTCACTCTATACCTCTGTTCTCCAGCCATTCCATGCTCACTGACCCCACAGTGTTCGTACAGGCTGATCCTGCTGGTGGCTTGACCCCCTCCCTTTCATTAATAGCAGCTAATTTTTAGGGAGCCCTCACCATGTGCCAAGGCTACTTTAGGTGCGTTTTCTTATTTAACCTGCATGTCAAGCCTGGGAAGTAGGTGTAATTGTCTTTTTGGCAGGAGAGTAAACTGATGCTCTGAGAAGCTAGTAACTAGACAAAGGTCACATCATAAGTAGCAGAGCCAGGGCACAACTCCAGTTCTGCCCGGCTCTAAACCCCTGCCTCAGTCTCAGAATATTACCCATGCACCCAGAGACACCTGCTTCTTCTTCTGTACACAGTTTAAATCTCTCTTCCTCTCTTAAGTCTTTTTAGAACTTTTGCAGGCAAAGCATGTCACTGTCTCCTCTGTTCTACCTAAACAACTTGAAAGGCCTTCTACTTTGGTGTAACCTGAAGCACCTTGGTCTTAGATTGCCAGAGCTGATATGACAAATACCACACAACGGGTTGGCTTAAACAGCAAGCATGTGTTGTCTGATGGTTTTGGAGGCTAGAGGTCCAGCAGTCAAGACCATGCTCTCCCCCATGGCTGGTAGTGTTCTGGTGAGGGCAGGCCTCTGTCACAGGGCAATCTCCTTCTCTCCTTAGGTCCTCTCCTCTGGTTTCCATCAACCTCAGTTCCTTCTGTCTGAGTCTGAATTTTCTTTCTTTATCAGGCCCCCAGTCATATCATTTGAGACCTACCCTGATGCAATTTGGCCGCACCGTAACTACTAACATCTTCAGAAGGTCCCCTTTCCAAATGGTTTCACACCCACAGGAATGTGGATTAAGACTTGAACATGCCTTCTTGGGGGAAATGATTCAACCCCTGGCAACGTCTGATCAGAAATAAGCCAGATTAAGTCCATTTGCTACGAGGATAACGCTCATATGATAATTCTCACTTTGAAACAGTCAAGCTGGATGTAGCTGATGTCACTATCTATCTCTGAAACTTTGGGATTTATGAAACATTTTAAAAGCCCACTCTGAGTAGGAAATCAATAATTTTTAGTTATTATATAATAATGGCAAGAGAACTCTATACCATATGAAATATGGTGAACTTGAGTATAATTATGTACCAGAAACTATAAGCAATATGCACTGGGTTTTTCCTCACCCTGCCCCCTGAGTGCATCAATAATAATAATAGTAATAATAATAATGCCATGGTTTCCTATAAACCTGGCTCTGTTCTGTGTGCTTCATAAATATGACCACCTTTAATGGCCACTCCTCTACCGTTGGCTAGTCTGACCCGCTGCTCTCTCACGTGCAGTGGAACGAGCAGGGACTCATCTACTTTGCTCTGTGAAGGAAGAATAACCCTGTCTGGGACCAGCCCTTAGAACAGCTGGCCCATTTTTCAGGGATGCAGACTCTATGACATTGACCCTGTAAAACACTAAACCACCTCCCTGGCTGCTCTAGGTTAGGGGCATTGCTTGAAATTATTTCACACGCTTTTTTTTTTTTTCCTGAGATGCTAGGGGCTAGGAATTGAACTCAGGACCTCCTATGTGGGAAGCGGAAGCTCAACCACTGACACTGAGCCACATCGGCTCCCCTGAGTTGGTTTTTTCATTTGTTTTGCTTGTTGTTTGCTTTCATTTTTTTAGGAGGCACTGGGACCCAAACCCGGGACCTCCCGTGTGGGAAGCAGGTCTCAACAGCTTGAGCCACATCCTCTCCCTCACACCCA
>JAQZBX010096909.1:0-11755 GCA_029593785.1 Cabassous unicinctus
GAATTAATTTTCTGAAGCAGGGGCTCCCAAAGCAGAGCAGGGCTGAAAGGCTTAGAAAGCTCCAGATTAGTTGATCAGCAGATAATAAATATTTCTTTGAAATTTCTCTTATGGTTGGACCCAACTCATCGATAGGCTCTGGCCGAATTCCAACTGCTGGTCTGCTTGTTCCTCTTTCCCTATTCCAGGTTTAAGGAGATAAGCATCATTAAGAAAGGCAGGGGGGTTATCCTCGAAGTGAGCAAAATGACTCCTCATGGAAGGGCTGATTTTAATAACCCAAAGTAAGACCCCCTTTAAGGTAGAGAATGATTCTGGTACATTAGTTACGTGCTACACAAAACAGACGTGAGTATTCAAAATCAAAGGCATTTCTCATTCATGTGAAAAAGGGATCAGTGAGCTTCATGAAAACTGGGATGCATAAAAGTCGCTGGGGCCTCGGTCCACAGCAGGAAAAGCTCAGAGCAGATTGGACACAGAGGGAGGCAACGCTGGCCGCCCATAACTCAGAGATAGAAGGCGGCGATCTTCACGCGCCGCCTCTGTTTCATGTGCGGGTGCCTGCCTCTGATCTTTTGGCAGTTGCCTAATTGCCAATGACTGTTTCTGTGGACATGAAGGTCTGCAAAATGTGTAAGGCCTGCATTTTTCCAGGGGAGACTTTTTCCTTTGCACATGAGCCAAAGATTCCTCCATACACAAATTCTTTCTTACGCTAGTCATCAGAGTCTTAGGCTGGGGACATTAGTGCTGAGTTTGATGCACACAGCTGAATATATACATATGTATATGTACATGTACATGTATATGTAATCTGGTAATGGGATGCTGGATGGGAAGACCAACCATAGGCATTTCTTGAAGTTCTTTCACACATGGAAACTGCACTCCTAACCCAGTATTAAGTAAATACTTTAAGCTGTTCATTTGCCAAGAGTGGAGATGGATTTACTTTCAGTCAATCACACCCTTTGACCAGTTTCCATTGTAACCAAAGACATATATTTGAGAGTTTTCGAACAAAAGTGGCAGACACATTTAAACTGACTACTCCAACAAGGATCAAACCCTAGGCTTATCAGCATGGTAAACTGCTCTACTTAGGTAACAAGTCATATAGTTGCACTAAATTTAATTAAGAAAGTTAAAGATGTTATTATACAGGGATGGTAAATAGGGTTCATAAGGAGGCCACTTCTAAGTAATCCTAATGCTAGCTGATATTCATTGACCACTTATTATGTGGCTTATACAACTTGATTCAGTTAGCTCTATAAGTAGGTACTAAATAATAGTACCACATTGTTGCAGAGGAGGAAACTGAGGCAAAATAATCTGCCCAAGATCATGTTAGTATGGATTTGAAGGCAGGTCGTCTGACCGCAGAGTCCTTGCTCTCAACCACAGCATACTCCTGCCTCTCATCCGATGCGTATCAGCTTTGTGTTCAAGGGTCCGAGGCCAAAATCAGGTTCAGCAGGGTAAACTGTGATTGATTAGGGATGCTGCCAAGGAGACCCAGACACAGAATGGAAGCACATGGGTGTACATTTGCCATCCCTGACTTTATTTAAAAGATAAAGGTCCTACATCTGTACTATCAGAATTGTGTGTCTGTCTCATAATCTCTACAAATAATTACTCTTAGATTTTTGTAACATCTGACATTAAGGTAATTAAAGTAACTCTCCCTGTAGGCAGAGCAGGTAATGAAACACTAACAGCCCCCTCCACCCCCATTTCATTTTCTGGACCAACATCTATATATTTCAGGTCTTGACAGATTGCAGACCTACTTGGGACACTTAAGATTCAGTGTAACCATGAAAGAATATTTTTAGTAACTCAGACAGACAGTTCCTGGTGCTGAGATATCTGCTTTGGGGGACCCAGTTCTATTGCTGACATCTTAAAGTGCAATCCAGGGCCATTCAAAGAGAAGGTGGAGCTTTCGGCTCTGGAGTAGCTGGCAGCTGAACGTGGCAGGCAGGCAGAATGCAAAGGCTGAGGTTTCAGTAAATGAAGAAAAACAGCATGTCTTTGATAAAAAACAAAAAGTAGGCTAGATCTAAAACAGAATCAGGTTGTGGGCAAATGTGAATAAGAATGGAGATTACAACTAAGCTTATTTTCAAATGTCTAGCATTATCATAAGATATATAAGTATGTGGTACAATAGGAATGAAACTTATTTAACTTAATGACCAATGTATGATTGGCATCAGTTTTATCTGATGACATTTATAACTGGTATATTGAAGGAAAAAAAAAAGAGCTTTATGGTTCTTGTTAACATTTGTTAGTCACTCGATTATCCAGAAGCAATTGACTACTTTCAGTTCACTGAAGACAGATCTAAAATTTTGAAATTGTTCTCATTTGCTCTAATTTAAATCACTTTCATAAACATTGTCTAGTTCAGTGATTCTCAACTAAAGGTGATTTTGCTCCCCAAGGGACATTTAACAATATTTTTTTTATCATAACTCGGGGAGTGGGTAGAGGCCAGGGATGCTGTAAAATATCCTACAATGTACAGGATAGCCCCCGTAACAGAGTTATCCAGTCCCAAATGTCAGTAGTGCCAAGGCTGAGAAACGCTGGGCCAGTCTGCTGTTTATGAATCCAAGGAGAAGAGAGCTAACGTTCATGGTTTACCGTGGGGCGGGCGGTGCTCTGCTTTACCTGAATTCACTTTTACTGCCATAACACACCTAAGGGGCAGGTACTCTACCCCTGTAAAGGCCCACATGGCTGAAAGAGGCAGGTAGTGGGTTGTACCCTATTGAACAGACGGGAAGATGGAGACAGCTTATTGTGGAAGGGTCTGGGCATTGTCCCTCCTGCCTGGAGCACGGGCTGTGCCTCTCTGAACTCTCTGCATGCATGGAACACGAGAGGGGGCCGAGTGGCTCTGCTGTCTCCTTTCTGGTTGATAAGTACCACCATCGATTCATTTTCAGGCCGGCAGCTGGAAGGAAAGTTGCTCTGAGGGCCCCCCAAGCTTGCGGGCTGAGCCACCTGGAAAGACCACCTGGCCTCTGCGGGCCCCCAGGAAGTTGCGTAGCACCGATAGCGCCTCTGCTGACTTCAGTGCTGTTGCGCCCTGAGGGGACTTGGACAGCCGACCTAAACGACCTGCCAGACAGCGACAGAAACTGTGGTCTTCTGAGCAATCATTTCAGGAAGGCCACCTTTGATGTGAGCTATCTTTGCGGGAACGGTAGGCAGGTCCAGTAGGGAACGGAAAGGAAGCTGCAGAAGGAGAAAGTTGAAACCTCAAGGCCGGAGAGACAGAAGCCAGCCTATCCAAACGGGAAGCAGCATCTTAACTTGCTGGAGAAGAGCTTTTCCTATATAAATCTGGCCTTTCAGGCCACTTTCCTCTGTGCGGGCTCTGGAGACAGGAGTGGGGGAGGCTGGGGAACGTGCTCTCCAGCACTGCACTGTCCTGAAAAGTGGGGCCGGGAGCCTGCGGGAGGTGCCGCCAGTACACCTGCCGCGCACCGCACGGGGGAAGTCAGTTCAGGTCGCTCCGGAATCACCTGGAGGGCTTGCTAAACCACACCTCACTGGGCTCCACCCCCGGTTTTGCGTCAGGTTTGGGGTGGGCCTTTCTAACAAGCTCCCAGGTGCGGCTCATGCTGCTGACGACGCTCTTCTGGGAACCACTGGCCTAGAAGCACCCCAGCTGAGTCAGGTGTTTATCCCCCCCCATCTCCCATAATTATTTAACCATAAAGGGCATTATTTCAATTTCTTCAAATAGCATTCACAGGAGTCACTATTTGAAGTATAGCAAATTCGGCAAACTTCCACTCAAGTTATAGGCAACATGTGAATGCAAACTTCATCTCAGTGTCAAGTAAGATTTTGGATCTATCACCTGTTTTAATTTATTCACACCTCTCTTTGCCTCCCTTAAGGTGGATGATTGGACGTTAACCAGACTTAAAAGTTATTATGCATGGAATGAGAACAATTAACTGAACTTGAAAAATACTTTAGCTCCTTTGACCGTAGTGTGAGAATTTAGACATGTGAGTGAAAATGTGACTTCTGGTTATTTTCTGCCATGAAATCTTGATCAGTTTTATTTGCTGAAGCAAATCTCTTAATTGCTTCTTGAACATGCATCTAAAACTCAAATTGGTAGCTTGGTTTTGGTAACAAAAGGTAAATACTTTTTTTTCCCATTTGAAATTGCCTCTTTAAAGCTCGTCTTTCATTTCCCATCAACCTTGGCCCTGTGGGGCTGATGCAGTAAAAATCCAACTTTTGGTCAGCAAATGAAATAAACTGTTCTCAAGTCACATGTGGAGTAAATATGGATGGTAAAGAGGTGCTACATTTACAGTTACTTTTCTGTCCATCCGCTTTACAACCAATTATTTGCAGGTCTCTCAGAAACTGGCTTCTAGAGCCATTACTCAGACTGACGAGAAACGGCACTAGCCCTATGTGCTCACTCTCATGTGACTCATTACTGCAAATAAAGGTGTTGGCCAAAAATACTCTAAAGCAGCTGAAAACTACCCCAATATGTAGCACCCAATCAAGGACTGAAAAAAAAAAAGTCTTTACTTGACTCTCACCACATGGAAGCGTTTTGAGCACTGGTTCCGTGGGCTTCATGAAACTATTCCTGGACTCCACACCGGCAACAGGCCTCACTTTGAAGTTAGTGGTAAATGGTTGTTCCAGGGAAGTGTGTTTCTCTAATTTCACCACCTTCCTTCCTCTCCATCACAGTTAAGCAGGGCGGCCTTCACAAATAGTTTCTGCACTTGGTCCTACTTTCCAAACTCCCTTTTCCAAAATAAACTAGGGGTTTGCCTTTCCTGCTGAAGCTGTCTTGGCAATGCTGTTAATAAGGATTATGATGTGATTATTAGCAATGAAAACAACAAACATTTGTGAGACCTGTTACGTGCCAGGCACATTTCTAAGTCCTTTAGATGCACTATCTCATTTAATCTTAAAAATAGCCCTATGTGTATTAGGCAGTGGATTCTTATACTTTACATCAAAAGCATGAGCAACAAAAGAAAAAAACAGATAAAGTGGGCTTCACCAAAATTAAAATCTTTTGTGCATCCAAGGACACTATCAAGAAAGTGAAAAGACAACCTACAGAATGGGAGAAATATTTGAAAACTATGCATCTGATAAGGGTTTAACATCCAGAATATTAAAAAACACTTATAATTCAACAACAAAGACAAAAAACCCAATTAAAAAAAGGGGCAAAAGAACTGACATTTCTCCAAAGAAGATATATAAATGGTCACATAATGTTCAATACCATTAGCCATTAGGGAAACACAAATCAAAATCACGAGATACTATCTCACACCTCTAGAATGGCTAATATTTTAAAAAATGGGAAGTGACAAGTGTGGTGAGGATGGGGAGAAACAGAAGCCCTTGTACATTGTTGGTGGGAAAGAAAATGGTGCAGCTGCTGTGGAAAACAGTTTGGCAGTTCCTCAAAAAGTTAAAATTACCATATGATCCAGCAATTCCACTCATACATACCTAAGAATTGAAAGCAGTGACTCAAACAGCTATTTGTACACCAGTATTCACAGCAGCATTATTCACAACAGCTAAAAGGTGGAAGCAACCTAAGTGCCCATCAATAGATGAATGGATAAGCAAAACGTGGTATATACATATGATGGAATATTATTCAGCCATAAAACAGAATGAAAAAAGGAATGATACATGTTACAACATGGATGAACACTGAAGCCATCATGTTGAATGAAATAAGCCAGAAACAAAAGGCCAGATATTCAATGATTTCACTCATATGAAATAACTATTCTATGCAAATTCATAGAGACAGAAAGTAGATTACAGGTTACCAGGGGTGGGGTGGGGATATTATGGCAGAATGGGGAGTCAATGCTTAGTGGGTACAGAGTTTCTGTTTGGAGTGATGGAAAAATGTTGGTAATGGATGATGGTGATGGTAGCGTAACATTGTACATGTAATTAATAACATTGAATTGCAGGCTTGAAGTTGGTTAAAAGGGGAAATGCTACGTTGTATGTACGTTACCACACACACAAAAATAGCCCTATGTGTTAGTTGCTATTTCCCTATTTAGAAAATGGGAAAACTAAAAAGACAAAGACAGTATGTTATATTGGGGGTGATGTATCTGTTAAGTGAAGGGACTGAAACACAGGTTTAGAGGATGTATTCTTAGCCACTATGTCAGCTGGCAGGTTTAAAAAAAATTTTAAGTTAAATATTAAAATACATACTCAGAGAAGTGAGACATCCTGAGTGTATATAGTTCAATGAATTTCATAAAATGGACACACCCTATGTAACAAATACATAGGTCAAAAAACATTTTCAGCTCTCTAGAAGACACCCTCGTTTTCCCTCCCAGTCATCAGCCACCATTCTGCAGAGGGAACTGTTATCATGACTTCTTATATTATACATTAGTTTTGCCTATTTCTGAACATTATATAAATGAAACCATACAGTAGGTATTGTTTTGCATTTAACCTTTTTTTTTCTGCCCAATATTATAATTGGGAAATTATCTATGATATATGTGGCAGCAGTTAATTTTCATTGATGTTTAGCATTCCACTGTATGAACATACCACAATTTGTTCTATTGTTAAAAACATGAGTTATTTACAATCTGGGGCTATTACAAATAATGCTGCTATAAACATTTTTGCACACATCTATTGATAACACAAACATACACATTTCTGTTGGGTGTATTCCTAGGAACAGAATTGCACAGCACATTCAGCTTTAGTAAATACTGCCAAATTTGGTCTGCCCTGTTATGAATTGGTAAATGCCTCAGAGGGACAATATGGAGAAAGTTGGGATCACCTCAATGAGCTTCTCTTCTATTTGGAATTTTGGCACCTCCAGTCCTGGTGTCTTGGCAACTCTGAGCCCACATTTTGTCTCCCCAGCTCTTTGATTCTGCCAAAAGCTCAGGTCAGGGTGGTAGCCTTTTAGTGGCTTTGACTGGGCACTTTAGTCTTTCGTCCCTGTACCACTTCTGACCTGGCAAAGGCCTCGAGGGAAAAAGTGCTTCGAGGGTGGTCTGTGAAAAGTTACTCCACCATTACTGGAAATGGAAGTCTACTTGGTAGTTCTTAAAACAGGAAGTTTATAAATAACTTTTAGAAATACAACTTTAATAGGGCTAACCAATTCTGGCCTGCTTATATTTTAAGTATTTCTAAGAGTCAAATAGCTATTCAAACGTAGTAGTATCTGCTAGTTTTATCACCCTGCCATAATTTTTTTCCCTTAGAGATATTTCAATTCAGAACCCACACTATCTGGATCTTGTACATGTAGAGAACATAGAATTTTCTAGGTTAGAGAGATGACTCCCTTCAAAATGCTTAGATTGCCTGGAATGATTTAAAAAATATAACGTTTATTTATAAGAAATACAACTACTCAGTGACACTTTGAACTAAGAAAAAAATTGTCAGTTTTGGTGACTGAAAATGTAATCATGGATGAAACCGAAACAAAGCCCTTCTAAGTCAGAAAGCCTGGACTCAAAGCCCACGCTGCTCCCTTGTTAGTGGTGTGGGTTTGGGGGAGCCACTGAGTGCCTCCATTTCTTCAACTGTTATAAAGGAATAATGCTTGGAAATCTTTCCACATCTTCAGAGTATAGTCAGTCATTTCGTCCTGGACGCTGCTTCAGCACTGATCAGGTTAATCCACAGCATTTAGTTTTGAATGGTGCGCTATGGACACTTACGTCTGTGCCTCCTCCATTCCAATGGGGGCTCCTTCAGATAGTGGCCATGTCCCGCTCTCTTTACCTTAATTCAGTGTCTCACAACAGGACTGAAGCATAAATGCCATAGAACTCATACAGTATCCAGCACTCTGCCTTCCTCTTGTTATGGGCCCTCTGAGTGTTAACGGAAATGGTATACATCTTCCATGGAGCTACTAGGGGTTGCTACATAAGGTGAAATAGTCCAAATCACCTCAGAAAACTCTGTAAATGGCCTACCAAGTACAGTATATATGTTTTGTATATTCAGTCCAGTGGAATAATCTTTATGCACAAATACATTTTGAGAACTACAAAGTCAGATTAAAGCAGGAATGATGGACATCACCAGAGGCCTGGCATTCAGAGCACTATGACTTTGTGACACCTATCCAATCCCTCCAGTGAATGGAGGTGTGGTGACAGCTGAGGAAGGCCAGCTCGCCTGTGAGTGTCCCGCAAAACACCCATGCTAGAGATTTTTATTGTGAAGGAAATGAAGTGATGTAGGGGTTGAATTCTCAAGTCATGACTAATCTTGGCTCCCTGGAACATCCCTCTTTGGGAGAGTCACGATCACAATAGCTTGGTAAAGGCTTTGAAAAAGTCCTGTGGTATGTTTAACTTTGTTAGACCCATTTTCTCACACTTCTTTAACACTGGAACTTGATTCTTCTTGGTGTATAATAACTATTAATATCCTGTGAAACTAGTGTTCAATGTGGTATCCTGGAAAATGCAATCTTAAGACTGTTACTCAAAGCTTTGCCAGATAAAAGAAAATGGATGGCCAACATCCTGGCAGGAATGGAAGGGACAGAAAAATTACAATGCATTCATGGAGTTATATTCAGACATTCAACAAATATTATTGCATGGTACAGTTATGAAAGTCCAAAATAGTAGCAATTGAGTCCCTAAGAAAAGATGACATTCTTGGTAAACTTGCTTAAGAAGATAAGAATATATTATATTTCAAGATGAAAATGGAGACGTATGGGTGTGATTCAATGGTTTGGAAAATTTATCCCCTCATAGTACCACCTGAGAAAGCCATCACTTTATCAGCTGCTCTCTTGGCTTCATGCATTCATTCCTCCACATATTGCTCAGAATCATCCCATCTCAACAAAATCCAAGTTAACCAATTCAAAGAGGATTCTTCATATCCTTCAATTTTCATAAAAATCCTGAATTTTGTTAGATCATGGAGAATTTAACCTCAAACATTATTTTTTTAGGAGTAAGTGTCTTCTAATAATTAAGTGCCAAGATATCAGAACATAAATAAAAGTTTATTTACTCTTAAGGTGATTTCCATTTGTGAATCAAATCCAGTATACACACAGTGACTGTAACACAGTTTATATTGTTGGCATCTCTCCTGATCATTTGTCAAGGTTGTTTCAGTCTTTTAGTGCATAAAATCCTTCTCCATCAGATGTTCTTTTGAGAGAGAACATGCAAAGGAATTTTTCACGGTGACAGGAGTCCTCAATCCCTCCTGCTGTCCTTTGAGTTGGACAATCAATGTTCTCTTTAAATAATCTTTTCTTTCTTTATTCATTGTACTTGGATAGTTTTAATCTGGGGATAATGTTCATAGACTGCAGTTCCTGGAAGAGGAGCTTGCAGGCATACGGGATGCGGAGGGAAGACACGTGGCACGAAGATTTGCAGTAATGGCACCTGAAACCCAAGTCAGAATGTGTTAGAGGGACAGTGATGCAGAGATGAAGGCTTGCATATAGGAAAGGAAACTTTTCTCTACAATATCCTATTGCTATTCTAGCAAATTAGTTAGTTTTCCATTCCTAAGTGTTCAGTCACACTATCGTACATGTACATGGGTGGTAGAAAATAAAAAGCAGCATCCAAGCAAGAAAAAGAAAACAACAAAACAATCAAAGCCAAACAATGCCCCCAGTTTTACAAGCATAGAACTCAAATCAGTTACCGGCATACTTTTAGACCTTTCTCCTTAAAATGCAAAACATCTGCCCATATATACTTGTTTTGAAAGAGCCTCTGAAATCTGAGCCATCTGAAATTTACTCAGATTTAGATTTTTTCATTGTTGAAACTGTTTAAAACCAATTCAGGCAATCTCTATGTATTTTTAAAATGTTTATTACTCTAGCATACTATCCTAAGGCAAGATGCTCACCAACTGTAATTTGGTTCTAGTTACAAAAATAGTCTGATGGGAAAGAAGGTGGTAGCCAATCAAATATTACTTATTTTTCCAGTGCTCTTCAAGCTTGGTTATTTCTATTAGTACTGGAACCTATCGTACTTACTGTGTGTTGTCCTTTGTGCAAAACTAAGGGGTTGTGTGTTCATGTGCACGTGTGCGTGCACGCATGTATATATATTCCCTTTAATCCCTACAGCTGCTCCCAATCCTAACCAATATGCTTGCTATTCTCTCAGGCAATTCTGGTGAATTGAATCTGGGTCTTAATCAATGGGTACAACTGAAGAAGGGTCCTTTGGGAGAAAGAATATTCTCTCGGGTTTCAGACCAAAATAGGACCTCCCCCCACTCCTCAAGGGTCTGGGGCAGGTGGGGCAGTATATATCACAAATCTTGAGACACAGTAGGTAGAAAACTAGGTCATCCCAATTAACAGTAAGAAAAAGGGCTCAAGAGTTCTTGAAGATGTGGTGCCGACTAGGAACTGAAAGGAGACTCTTTAGTCTCCCATTAGTCTAGCCATTCTGGAGGGCAGGTAAGGCAATAGGCATAACAAGTGTAAATTTGCATCTTTTCTGATTATGTAATCACAAAAAGTGGCAAAGATATGTGCATAAGAACGTTCATTGCCATGCTATTTATAATAGCAAAAAGATGCTCAATAGGCAAGGGGTTCTGTGATTATAAGATCTGTATACAGAATACCATGTAGCCATTAAAAGTGACAATGTAGACCCATATTTTTATTGAAATGTCAAGGTGTATAGAAACACTGTGGAGTGAAAAAAGCAGTTGGCTAAATGGTATGGTCCCAAGGGAATCCATGGATGGGTTTCAATAAGTATATGAAGCCCCCAAAATCATATGTAAAGTTTTATAAATGTGGATATATTTGAATTTTTCTGCCATTATCAGAATCTCAAAAGGGCTCATGACCCAAAGAAAAATAAAGAATACTGCAAGCAACAGCTGTCCCCAAAAAGAGCCAAGGGAATGCTAATGGTGCTCATCTCTTGCTTTGGGAATTAATGTGACTGTGCTTTTTGGTAACTTGAATATTTTACAATGAGTAGGGATCATGTTCACAACCAGCAAAATAAATTTTTTATTATTTTAGAAAAGCAAGCACTAAGGCTGAAAATTTAAAAGAGTGGTGGTGAGTGAATATGAAGATACAGGACTTCCTAGGGAGAAGAGAGTGGGAAAAGGGATGAAGTGTCATGGCCTGCATCCTTGATATCACAATCAGGGGGTGTCAGGGTACTTAACACACTTGTAGATGATTCGATTCCATCAACAGGCATAATATAAACTGGTTTAGTTTTTCTTAAAAGATTACCTAAAGACCTCTTTAATGCAGTATAGTTTTTAAAGTACCTGGATTGATCTCATTTGTTCTGGAATCATGTTCGTGCTTTAATTAAATTGGGGCAAGTGATCAAACTGGGGTAACTTCTTGTTTGCTTATTCTCCTGTCTAGTACATTAATTACCCTGTGATCCAGGGAAGCGGGTGTGGCTCAGTGGATAGAGCCCCTGTTTACCATATGGGAGGCCCGGGTTCGCGTCCCGAGGCCTCCTTGTGAGGGCACGCCGGCCTGAGCGGTGTGGTGGGCTGATGCAGCAACCTCACGGCAGGAAGCGGGTGTGGCGCAATGGATAGAGCACCCGTTTACCATATGAGAGGGCCCGGGTTCGCTTCCAGGGGCCTCCTTGTGAGGGCAGGCCGGCTCGCGCAGCGCCATGGGCTGATGCGGCAAGAC
>JAQZBX010096910.1:0-11753 GCA_029593785.1 Cabassous unicinctus
CTAAACTGTTATGGACATAATATAATCAATCACTTTTTTGTGAAAATACTGCTCTTATTACTGTCTTGAACTCCAATATACATATTCCCTCCTGCTACTTTTTGGTTTGCCACCTTCAAAGAGGTGAGCACTCTACTAATCATCCTCACTTCATACATTTTTATTTTTGTGACTGTACTGAAAGTCTGTTCTACCAGTGGATGTCGCAAAACCTTCCTTACTTGTGCCTCCCACTTGACTGAGTAGAGTGGACTTACTGGTATTCTACTATAGATATATTGTGATTAGAGCAATGGAAGAAATTACAACATTAATGTGGAACCAGTGGCCACTGGACACTCTTGAGGGCAGGGAGAGGGAAAAGCAGTTGTAATACAAGGACTATTTCAGGACTTGGGAATTATCCTGAGTGACATTACAATGACAGATATAGGCCATTTTACATTAGCATATAACATGCAGAACTGTGTGGGAGAGAGTGTGATCTATCATGTGAACTATGGTCCATGCTTAGTGGCAAAGCCCCAGGATGTGTATATCCATTGCAGGTGATGTGCCACAGTAATGAAAGATGTTTATGTGGAATGTTATGGAAGGTGTGGGAGGTGGGGAACATGGAAATCCCTGTAATGTTTATGTAACATTTATGTAATCTAAGCATCTTTTAAAATACAAAAAACAAACAAACAAAAAAAATGAACAACTATTGGAATGTGGTGATATTCAGTAGCCAGATCAGAGTCTCTGGGGATAGGGATAGGAATTTGGAATTTAAAAAAAGTCCATTTCTTAATGCAATTTAACCTCAAGTTAGGTGTATAAACCCTAACACTTTTAATTCTACATGTCATACTCAGTGACTGCACAAACATGAAGAGCATTTGTACGAACAAGGGTGACTGCCAGTGCAGAAAGTAGGAGCTAAGGTCCACTTTCCAGAAGGAGAAGTGCTTTCCCCAAGACTAGAAGACAGAATAAAATTTAGTTCAGTTGGCTGAGGAATCTTGAAGTCAGGGACAACAACAAATGCAAATTATCACACAGTAAAAGGTCACTGCGATTTCATGAACTTCTGTGTGGGTGAAGTTGGTGGCAATAGAGAAGTGCAGTTTGGGCAGTAGAAAAGTGAGCATAATCTGGGCTTTAGTAATAGGCAGGGATCTCCTGTCCTGCCCATTGCTAATGAAGTTCTGGTGGGAAGTTTTATTCTTCACAGATATTATTATTATTATTATTATTATTATTATTAGGAATTTCTATGTATCTGTCACTACACTAAATGGTTTATGAACATTTTCCCATTATTTAATCCTCACAAAGTCTATATTTGTATTTACAAATAAGAATTCTGAAGTTTAAAAGATTGCCCCAGGTTCCATAGTTACAACATCTGAATTTAAATTCAAACCCAGATCCATCTTACACCAACATCTGCACTCCTAATAACAAGGACATTTGGACTTGACTGAGTTATGGAACTTAGATTTCCTTACCTCTGGATGGGGATCTTAATGATTCATCGGCTTTCTGTGAATATGGAGTGAGATAATCTGTATAAAAATTCCCATAATAATACCTAACAGGTATAATTTGCTTTCTGAAGTAGGTAACAATTTGCCAAAACATAATAGGTTCCTAGTGAATATCTGTAGTATTAAATCAATGATATCAATGTCTCCCTGAAAAGCCTCCTTCAAAAATGTTTGGAAAAGTATATGCATTAATTAATATCCATTCAGAAGTTTAGCTGTAGTGTGACTGAATCCATGGCAAAGAGAAGGACTCAATGGTATTTTTCAGGATTTCTGAGCAACATGTGTGGACTCTTGTCTACTGTATCCAAACATTAGTCCATAAACTGGTACAGGTCCAAGAAAATGTAGCTATCTCTGGTGGAATTTTAAAAATGGTGATCATAGAATAATGATAAATGTTTTTCATAATAGTAGATATTAAGGAAATGTACACATTTCGACATTATGTTTTTCATTTTATAGTATTGAATAATGAAATATGAAATAATGATGAAATAATGATGCCAGTAGAAAGGAGTTTTATTTACTTCTGCATGTGAATGTGTTTAATGAATTTATTTATTTTAATCCTATTTTGGTATCCTTACTTGACTAAACAATGAGTTGGCAGCACTTTTAGCTAAAATTATTTTGAAACTGAAATGCTTTAAATTCTAAAAGCTGGGCATCAGGCTTCTAATAATCCTGTATCACAAAGTTTAGACTATTTTATGTAACACAATGCCTTGTCCTCTTGTTCTCAAGGTCTTAACAAATATACTTAATTCTGTTTCATCTGAGGATTCTTTTAAATGGACCTGTTTAAACTGTCACCCATAGGGTTAATAAATTCTATGACTGAGTGTGTTGTTTTCTCTCTTAATTGAACACATGGAATAGAGTTACTTAGAGGAAGATTTTGACTCATCATAGGAAAGGGCTTTCTGATTTGTTAATGCATATGACAATGGGTGACTTGCCTTTAAATGACTTAATTCACTTTTCCCTGGTGATTTTCAAACGTGAGAGAGACATTGGACCATTTTTTTGGGAGACACAGGTAGGTATGCTGTATGGTAAAAGGAGAAATAATTTTTTGATACCTTCATTCTTTACCATCCTGAGGCTCTGCAAATTCTATGAATTTGTGTTCTATCACTTCAGACAGTCAAATACTTATGTTGAGAAATATACAGGACAAGGACAATTATACCTGTTGTGTAGATGATGACATAAAGGTTTATGGAAATTGTAATTTCCACAAGGTCATATAACTAGACATTATGGATTTAAGGCAGGACCTTAAATCTTTGAGCCCAAATCAAGTGCCTTTACACTATATCATCTTTGAAGCTGTCAGTATTAGAGACCATAGAAATTAATTTTGTCCTTCAGAAAGGACAATTGATGGGTTCATTTCAATATAACAAGATTATGCCCAGATAGAATTTATTCAAAAGCCTACATTCCCAGTGTTACTGGGTCTGAAAATATCCCCAAGTTATCCCTTCTCTAATTCACAGCTATTAGGACTATAATGAATGTATTAAAACATTAAGTGGGGATATTGAGGAATCATACTTCAAAATGTCTGTACTAAATTTCACATGAAAGAATAAACAAGCACAAAATCCAGGAAATCCCCACAAGTTAAAGCAAATTAGAGCAAGAAGTCTAACCTTTACAAAAATTTAAATAAATTATAAAGTTCTTAATATTAAAACTGTCATATTGGGACAAACAGGTAACCATATGGGAAAAAAAGATAAAATTGGATATGTTCTTTTTTCCACATACGATATAAGTGTTCTAGAAGATGAAGTTTAAAATTTAAATGAAGAGAATATAGCAAAACTCCATGGCAAACGCAACAGAAAAGAAGTTAAAATGAGAAATAAATAATTGAGAAAAAAATCACCATGCATTACATATAGTGAAAAAGCAAACAACCAACTATTCTATAGAAAAGGAGACATTTGACTAATTAATTCTCGTAAAAGGAATACATATAGGCTTATATATATAAAAGCTTTTTAAACCTCATTTATAGTTAGAAAAGCAAATTAAAACTGCCCAGAGATATCATTTCTCCTTATATCTAATTGGCAGAAATACAAATGTTTAATGACATATCCTGTAAGTGAAGCTGTGGGGGAAAAGCCATTATGGTACATTGGGGACAGGAGTGTAACAAGGTACAATCCCTACAGAAGGTGACTTTAAACACTAAGCAAAATTACACATGCATTTATAACTATTAAAATCAATCACAGATCTAAGAATCCACTCTAAAGGTAGAGTAGCAAAAATATAAAATAACATATTAACAAACCTTACTTATAATAACAACAGAGTAGAGAAAATTCATATGAAAATTATTGAATAATCTATGTGTCACAATTAAGTATCATATAACTGTAATAAAAGAAAGAAGATGATTTCTACATATTGCTTTGGAGTGATCTCCACTATGTTTTAAGTGAAAAAAGACAAGATGCAGAAAAGGGTTTATAGTATGTCAAATTGTATGAAAGAAGAGGAAAAGGTAAATCAAAACCTAAACAAAATGCAAAATTAAGAAAGAAAACTTCTGGGAAATACCATAAAATATAGTTCTGCTTTTAGAAAAAGGTAATATTTCACATTGTTTGAAAAATAGATTTGTATTTAAAGTAAACAAAAACAATCTCTATCATTTGAAAACAAATCTAAATAAATTAACCAGTCTATAATGCAGTAAACATACCCATGTAGTGTAAAATATTTTCATTAAGGGACTTTACAGTATTATGCAGTACATCACTCTTATATAATGAGTATTTTAATATAAAGTTAATAATATATAAATGACATTGAAACCAAAATTGTCAGCCTAAGAGATGAGTTAGAGCTGTAATATCAGGGAATGTAAGTGTGGAGACTTGGAATTATGTACCCCAGAAAAACATAGTCTCCATCTTAATGCATTTCTGTGGGTATGAACCAATTCAAATAGGATCTTTTGATAGGGTTGCTTCAGTAAAGGTGTATGGTTTAACTGAATCAGGATGGGTTTTAATCCTATTACTGGAGGCTTTACAAAGAAGGCCGAAGAGAGAGAAGCCACAGGAGAAGCAAGAAGCTGGAAGTCAATGGAACTCAATGTATTTGCACAGCTTTGCTCCCTCACTGTGTGAGGGACCTCCCTACTTAAAATGACAGCTCTAGTTAATCTCTTTAGTGCTCCTCAGTACTGGAAAATAATTATATATTTGTTTTGTTTATTTTTTTCTTTTCCTATCAAATGTAAATTTGATGAAGGAAGGAACTTTGTTCTCTTTTCCCCCAAAACCTAAGAGAGTGCCTGGCTCATGTTACACCTATTATAAATATTTGGATATTGAATGAATTAATTAATAAAAGAATAATTGTGTAATCTCATTATGTACTCAACCTCCTTTCTTTGTTTCCCATTCCAGAAAACAATTTTCATGAAATAGTTACTGTTTAAATAGTGATTAATTAATGAATACTCTTCCAACAGTCTATGTTAAATGATGTTGATCATTACTACAAAGAGATTATATTTCTTTGAGAGAAAAGTTTGAATGTAATTCATTTTTACAATTTTTCTCATATTAATAGGATATCTTTGCATATAGTGGGTATGCAAAAATAATTGCTGATAAATGGACACATTATAACTTTCTTTTTTGCATAATTGGATTATTAAAAATTTTTTCCAGTAACATATTTACAGTCTAAAATAAAAATATGGGATGCTTCATAAATTTGCATGACATTCTTTTGCAGGGGCTAATTATTCTCTGTATCACTGCAATTTTAGTATACGTGATGTTGAAGGGAACACCAGAATGAAACTTTGGTAAAGCTGCTTTTTGCCAAACTTTTGCTAAGGGAAAATATTTGGGACATTCGTCTCCATTTGTAAGTAATTTCATCAGGCTGTATTTAATATTTAAATTTCAATATTTCTATTTTAACAAGCCTAACTAGATACAGGAAATCAAGCCAAATGGACATTTTGTTTTATTTTGTTTTGTTTTGACTGCCTAATGTCAATAATCACTCTTTTAAACCCACCCTGATTGCTCTTTGTTCTTTGAACTATCTCCTTTCTACAACTGAATCCCTAGAATTTGGTAGTTATGGCTCTATTCCCAGTTTCATGGAAGTTCTTATTTATCATTCATTAAATATTCTTGATACACTGACTTTGTGCTAGTCACTGTCTAGGGTCTTGGCATAGAGCAGTGAACAAAACAACAGAAAATACCTGTTTTCCTGGAGCTTTTATTCTAGGCAAGAGGAAACACAATGTACAATAAATGCAATAAAGGTGTTTGAAGCATATTATGTACTTTAAACACTAAAATTGGGTAGCAGGGTAACCCCTATAATACGATAGTGTATTCATGGAAGTGTGTGTGATTGACAAGGGGCATTTGAGCAAAAAGTTAAAAGGAGAGCTTTCTAGTCAGAGAATACACCAGTAGAAAGGCCATAAAAAAGAGGGTCCTGTTTTTTCAAGGAACTGCAAAGAAGTCAGAATAGCTGGAAAAGACAGAGGGGGAAAGAGTAATAAAACAGAGACTAGACCATTTATCCAATTAAACATTTACCATCACAAATATTTATGCTTTAACTCTCAATTATTCATGAGCACCTGAAAGCCGGATCTTCATATTTCTCCAATACGCCTTGAGTGGGTCATATGGAGGAAGAAGACTATGTCTGGCACATTTAGTCACTTAGTATTTGCTAGTGATGAATCCTGTGATTATATGTATTTTTATTATTATGGGAGGATGTGGGAGTGATCATGGGGCTAGGGGAAATAACTTTAAAATATAAATCATTTCAGATTAAATGTCCCTAATACTGCTACATTTTCCTCCAAGTTTTCCAGTACACAAAAATTATATCAGGGAAAGGTGATTAATTTTAATTGTTTATTTTGTGATCTCTAGAGAATAGGGCAAGAAAATGTCTCTAGGGTTCACATCCAACAGTTGTGACTCCAGATATAAGATTTCATGCAACACCCCCTACCAACCTTTCCAGAGACAAAAGAGATCCTGCTTCTACCATCAGCAGGTTTGCTTTAGGATTCTAAAGATGTACCCTTATTAATTCCAATGTAGGGTATCTAGAAATTAACTTGTCTACTCTTTAGAGCAAGACAGGTTTTGAGAAATATTCAGTCATCAAAACAGTTTGGTATTTTAACATGTAAGGAACAGGAAGTGGACTCTTCAAACAGAGTTTCACATAGAGGTGCTGGCTCAGTTATGCTCATAAATAAGTGCCATGAACAATAGATATCTGGGTGAAGGGATAGAATATGTCTAAGAGTTTTATAAATGTGTATTTTCTTCCTTCTGTAGATTTTCAGAGAAGCTGTCAAGGTAATATGTATATGAATAGAATTGAATAATCCGGGATCAAATGAACTCTCATATGGAAAAATTTTTAAGGGAACCAGCTTTAGTTAAGATTATAAAGCATGAAACAAATGCTTGCTCATGGGAGCAAAGTGAATATTAAAATAGGAAAAAAGTATAAGAAGGAAGATTTTAGTTATCATATTTCCTGGGCACAAAGATACAAAGAATATTATCATCAATTTAACAACAGCAGTTGAGACAGTAAAGGCCAGAATATTAAACAAATATATTGGTTAAAAATTAATTCTCAAATCACTTAGATAAATGAAATACGGAGTTAAGAAAAAGTATAATAACTAGAATGTCCAGCTGTGTAATAGATTGCCTCTTGAGATTGCCTTTAATTTTCAGATGTGTGAGTACAGGAACACGTGAGGCCACTGAGTGTCTCAGTTTTGCATATGACCCAGCATCTTTACTGCTGGGGCATTTGAAAATTAGGACCAGAGGTAACCTTACCAGAATTGATAGAGAAAGATTGTCTTGGTATAGTGTTGGGATCTGAGAGGTGTTTAGCTTTAATTTTAGAAATTTAACAATTCTTTTTTATTGCTGTTTTCCCATGACATGACTTCATAGTGCAGTATTAACTTAAGATTTTCACCCTACTCCTTCATATGTTATACAGGCACAGTATGAGTATCTTAGGTATCTTGAATGGAGAAAAGAGAGAGACCTAAGAAAGTAAAGTTTCTAAGTCAAAGAATCTTTATGATAGTATTTCTGGACATGACCATTTTTCTAAATTCCATTCTTCTGGGTTTCATCCTGATGCTGCTCTCTATAATATCTCTGTTGCATGTCACACTGTCACTGGAGGATTTAGCACCCTTTCAAAGTCTCTAGCTTGTTCAAAATTTAAAAGTGTGATCATTAAAAAGGAAAACTTTTCATATATAAACCTTTAACATGGATCGGAGTCTAGTACAGAAAAATGACATATGGCTGGGAGTCTGGGCTCAGAGCCCTAGTCACCAATTCAGAGAGTGGTTTTTATCTGCCAAGTCATTGAGAAAGTCAAGATTTCTAGCTTCTGTTTTGTTACCTGCATAATAAAGAAATTAGCCTAGATTATCATTTGTTTTAATTTTATTATTCCTCAAAAATGAAGAATTGGAACTTAGGACTCCCTAGTTTGAGGAGAATTTTCTCTGAAAAATATAAGTAAATTTTATTTTGATATTAAATTTGCTGCATCAGATAGAAAAACAAAAATTAAAGAGTGATTAACAACAAAGATACAAATGAAAATGTAAGGCTGTTCATTCTTTATGCCTCGTGTATTCATAGGATAAATTAGTTTAAAAAACTTCCAATTTTTGTTACTCATTGTAGATACAGCATAATTAGTCATTGCATTATGCTACATTTTCTTTCATGAACAAATAATGTTCAAGGAGATTTGAAAATGTTATGTGATGATATTATTAAAAATTATCATCAAAGCTCTTACACTCATTTTCCTATAGTTTTATATATTAAAAATTATAGGTAAGAATTTAAACTGAAGATAGTTCAAAAATTGTATTTGCTTTTTCTTAATAAAATTTAAAAATCATAGTTTTAAAATTGTAGACATTCAAGCATCAGCAAGATGGCATCGGTTTAAGTGGTTGCTCACCATCTCTCTCACAATAGATGGCTGATTGGGGACAGGATCCTGTCTGAGTGAGCTGTTCTGGGAGCCCACGAGGCAGAACAGGAGCCTTTGGGATATTGATCCGGAGGGAGCTGGACAGGGAGAGAGATTGTCAAGATAAAACCAAGAGTTTTTAGCCCCGCATTTGGAAATGACAGACAGCTAAGCCTCACACTCAGGGCAAAGGGTCGGGGTGAGCCCTGACTCCCAAAGGCGACCCAGTGAGAGGGGACATTCTCTGAGAGTGGAAGGGTTCTGGCAAGGGGTGGTGGGGGTTTCCTTTCTGTGGGTTTGGTTGCCTGGACCCCCTTTGAGCTTTGGGTAGCACACCAGCTGGCTTGAGGTGACACCAGGCAGAGGGGAGAGGCGAATCTGCTGAAGAAACCTGATTTACCTAACTGCCATGGAATACAGAGGCTTGGACTGAGAGAGGGTGGAGTCAGCCAATTTAATAGTTCTGAGCTGAGGACTTTCAGAATTTCAACTCCCTTAAGGATGTCAGGCAGGGGGAAACACTTAATAAGTTTCCAAGAGCCTATTTAGGATTCCATGGGAGGAAGGGGTGGTCTAGAAAGGGGTTGAGGATCATTTCTGTACAGTGAACTCAGCCATCAGGGTCCCATTTGAATTTCAAAAGGGTACTCAACCTGACCAGGATACAGGAGTTGGGATGTACTCAGACAGCCTGCTGAATCCTGCTGCCCAAGGTGAGTCATACCTACCTGAGGGAAAAAAAAAATGAATAGCTTTCTGAAGAGCTTACGGAGCCAATTAGAAAGGTATCTCAGTGGAGGAGTTTCCACCTTGAATAGATGAGGTCCCTAGTTTGATTCACGGCTCCTCTAAGAGTAGTGATCCACCAGGATACCTAACATCTAGCTGATACTTTAGGACAGGGAAAATATAGACATTATTTTTATACTAGATTCTTTTGCATCCCTTATTTTTCAAAATAAATAAATAAATAATTTTTTTTAACTTAGTTTACTCCCGAAAACCTGCCTCAAAACCTGCAGAGAGAAGACTGCAGGGTAATTGATTGATGAACATAGACTGCCGGAGAAGCTCCACAAGGGCCCAAGAAGGAACACTGTTCTTCCTCAGCCTTCTTTGACTGCTCGCTTGTGTATTCATTTGGTTTTTTATTTATTTTTCTTGTTTTTCTCTCCCCTTTCCTCCCTGCACCCCTCTTTTTTTTTAAAAAAAAATTAGCTGTTGTTAACTTGATTCTTCTTTGCTGTGCTTGTTCTTCCTTGAGTCCCCATTTTCTCTTTCCAGCAAAACTGGCATTGAAAAATGATGGAGAGTTCAAAATATTCACAGAAAAACAGTAATTAAGAGAGTATGCCAATAAGATATCTGCCCTTCAAGAAATACTAAAGGAAATTCTGCAGGTTGAAAGGAAAAAACAGGAGAGAGAGAGTTGGAGGAGAGTATAAGAACAACTAAAAGACAAAAAGAGAAATAAAAACAACATATGACATACATAAACCCAAAGAAAATATGGCTGATGTAAGAAATTCCTTGAGAGTAATAACACTGAATGTTAATGGATTAAACTCACCTGTCAAGTGGCAGAAGGATAAAGAAATGTGACCTATCTGTATGTTTTCTACCACAAACCCACCTTAGACCCAGGGATTCAAAGAGGCTAAACGTGAAAGGCAGGAAAACAACTTTACAAGCAAACAATAACCAAAAGGGGGTGGGAGTAGCTATACTAATATCAGAAAAAATTGACTTTAAATGTGAAACTATTGTAAGAGGCAAAAATGGACACTATATATTAGTAAAAGAGTTAATCTTTCAAGAATAAAGAACAATCATAAACATTTATGCACCTAATTAGGGTGCCTCAAAATACATGAGGCAAACAATGGAAAGACTAAGTGGAGAAATAGATGCCTCTACAATTATAGTCGGGGACTTTAATACACCATTATCACCAATAGACAGAACATTTGACAGAGAATCAATAAAGAAACAAAAAATCTAAATGATACATTGGAGGATCTGGACCTAATAGATATATACAGAATGCTAAACCCAAATACACTGGGATATACATTAATCTAGAGTGCACATGGATTATGCTCCAAGATAGACTACATGCTAGGCCACAGAACAACTCTCAATGAATTCAGAAAGATTGAAATAATACAAAGTAATTTCTCTGACCACAATGGAATGAAATTGGAAATCAATAAGGGCCAGAGAATCAGATCAGGTACAAAGATACGGAAGTTAAACGACACACTATTAGACAAACAGTGGGTCAAGGATGAAATCTCAAAAGAAATCAGTAACTATCTTGAAATGAATGAAAATGACAACACAACATATCAAAACTTATGGGATGCAACAAAAGCTGTACAGAGAGGAAAATTCATAGCCATAAATGCATATACCAAAAAAGAAGAAAGAGCTAAAATTGGAGACTTAACTGCACACCTGGAGGAACTGCAAAAACAACAACAAACTAATGCCAAAGGTCGTAGAATGAAGGTAATAACAAAGATCAGAGCAGAATTAAACAAAATAGATAATAAGAAAGCACTAAAAAGAAAAGCAAAACTAAAATCTGGTTCCTCGAGAAGATCAATAAAATTCACCAAGCCATAGCCATAATAAAAAAGAAAAAAAGAGAGCAGATTCAAATACACAAAATAAGAAATGAGGAAGGGGATATCACCACTGAACCCACAGAAATAAAGAGTATCATAAGAGGATACTTTGAAAAATTATATGCCACCCAGAATGATAATTTAGAGGAAAAGGACAAATTCCTAGAAACACACAAGGAACCTACATTGACAAAAGAAGAACCTGATGAACTCAACAGTCTAATTACAAGTAAAGAGATATACTCAGTCATCAAAAACCTCCCAAAACAGAAGAGCCCAGGACCAGACAGCTACACAGGTGAATTCTACCAAACATTCCAGAAAGAACTAACACCAATCCTGCTTAAGCTCTTCCAAATAATAGATGTAGAAAAAAACATTGCCTAACTCATTCTATGATGTCAACATTATCCTAACACCAAAGCCAAACAAAGATGCCACAAGAAAGGAAAATTACAGACCAATCTCTCTAATGAATCTAGATGCTAAAATCCTCAATAAAATACTTGCTAATCACAGTCAACAACAT
>JAQZBX010096911.1:0-11747 GCA_029593785.1 Cabassous unicinctus
GATATTGTTAATGTGGAAAAAATGTGGGAAGTGTGGGAAGCAGGGCATATGGGAATACCCTATATTTTTTTGTAACATTTATATAACCTAAATACCTTTTTAAAAAAAATAAATATATATATATATTTTAAAAAAAGAAATAGTTATTAGCAAATAAAAATTTGCTTCTGTCAATGAAAAACCAAAATAACCAGCCAAGGAAATATTAAATGAAGGCTTCAAATGAAATGAAGTGTGCTCTATAAGAGGAAGGGAATAACTAACACTGTTCTATCCACTGGACTGCACCAGTTATTGGTCCATACTAGTTTGACCTGAACCCAGTATTGGTGATAAAAAGATATTGTCAGTGGTTCCTATCTCTATAAATAATTAAATGAACATCTAATATGAACAAATAATATTCTGAAATCTGAAAAAAATAGTATCACAGCTACAAAAATAATCACCATCACACCAAATTGCTCAAATTCCCTACGACTCTTTTCTGCATGAGAACTGGAAATTCGGAAAACCAATGTGTAATCAAAGACCTAGTGTCTGTAGAAAGTCAATAATGGAGTAAGGTATTGGTCATTAACACCCAGTCTTGCTAATTGGTTTTAATCCTAATGGTAAGAACTATTTTTAACTCTTAGTCTTGATCATTGATGATGAATAACCTAAAAAGGAATCAATATCTCTGTTTCTCAATCTTTGAAGATGCTGCAGTTGAACCTGAGCCTGAGGACATAGGTTTGAAACCCACTCTTTAATTCTCCAGCACCTAGTTGCATAGTTAGCCACCGCTATTTTTTTTTACTCCCTCCATTCTATTTTTCGTTCTGATCTTATAATCTTTAACTCTATTTGAATGATATTCATGCATGTTGTTTTATATCTTTATGGTCTGAACCTCCTGGTTTTAATTGAACATAAAATAGTCTTCAAAGCATTGATCTCTTTGTTAAAGTGGTATGTGAGATATCTTGAATATTCTATCAAGAAAATTAAGATCATAAAAAAATAATGTTTATGTTCTGGCTATTTCATTCCAACAGAGCACAACATGAAAAAGCATTCTAACTTTATTTTTGCCAAGAGAATGCAAACATTAGTCCGAATCTGAAAACATCTAAATCTGTTTCCTAAAAAAATCATCAAAATGATCTCAATAGATTACTCTTGGAGCACTTACTATATGCTAGAGCATTGTCTGATATTTTTTCTTCTTTCAACACATTTAATCCTGAGATCAACCATATGAAATAGATACTCTTCATCTGACCTTTACAGATAAGAAACTGAGGCACCAGGTAGGTAAGTAATTCAGCTTAGGAGGATCTCGGGATTCAAGCACTTTGGTACCAGTGTCTATGTACATAACCATTATAATGCATACTAAAAAGTGCATATATTTAAGTTTATGGGGACTGCTCTCATTTTCATCTATTTAAAGACCTAGGTTTATTGAAAGGATAAGATTGATGACCTACAGAATACAGTTTGCTACAGTAGAGATCATTAATGTCTATAAGATTTACAGATTAATTGACTAGGAATTCTCAGAAATTGCATGATAATATATCAATATGAGAACCAAGGAAAAAGGCTATTTTTTTTTTTACAATCTTAAGTAAACTGAATACTAAAGATATCCTGATCTGTATTATGTCCCAGTGTTGGGTTTGCTTTTGGCTGTAATATGAAATTAATTAATTATTTAAATAAATAAATAGAGCTCAGATTAATTTTCAGATCCCTTTCATTAATTTTGATACTTGTTTTTAAAATTAGAAAAACAATAAAAATAATGCCTCTAAAAGTATAACAATCAAGTTGAAGATATACAAAAGCATTGAAAATTCCTCAACCTGCAGAAACTTTGGAAAAATCCAAAACCTTTAATGATAAAAAATGTTATTTGGTACTCCCTGCAACCCAAAATAAACTATCATTATGTTTCCTTTACAAAATTCCCTGGTTATTGAAATATTCTCTTGAATCACATTTTATGGTTCCAAAAAATATTCACTGGACTTGACTTATTCATAGATTCCATGCTGATTCATATAGATTTACATAATTTTATTATCTACAGTGTATTACTCTATCTACTTTTAGTTATTCAATAATTCCTTTGTTCTTGGACAGTTTTTTACTAATTATTTAATATTAATAATAAATATAGTGATAAGTAAAATAACTTTGCAAACATACTTTGTCCATTGTTCAAATTACTTCTTACAATTAATTCCTAAAATAGGAATCCAGGGTCACATTGAAAGATTACTTTTATTACCACATTGTGCTCTGGAATGACTGGACCACCTCCCATTCCTGACAGCTGAAAATAAGAGGGGCTACTTCCCCAGTCATTCAGTATTCAGTGAAGTACAAAATATAAAAAGAAATCTACTTTCTGAATTTAGGGTAAACATAGAAAGTACCTCTTAATCTCAAGTTTATAAAAAATAATTCATATATATTTTATTAATATCTATAATTTTACTTTTATATTTAAATCTTCAAATCATCCAGAATTTATTTTGCTGTAATATGTATGGTAGGATACTTATATTTTTATGTTTTTAATGTGGCCTCCATGTTTAATAACTTTTGAATATTACAAATTTACTTTTATAGTCCTTCATTTTTCTACATAATTTTTAATGCACTCTTCATCATATATGAAATTTCCTAATGTATATCTAATTTTTAACTCTGTTTTTGTTCCATTTATCTGTTCAATTCTAGTCAAGTTAATCAGTGATTAAGTAGTACATGTTTTTGATATATCCTCACGCTTTTTATAGGAAACACTGTATTCACTCCTTTAACTCCCATTATGTCTCCTTTTCAAAACTTCCCTGATTATTGAAATATTCTCTTTAATCACATTTTGTTGTTCCAAAAATATTCACTAGACTATGATGAGTGTTTCAGTTGCTATTTAGATTACTTCAGTCAAAATTTTATTTTTTTATCATTTTGAGGGCTTTCTTTTTCAATTAGCATGGCTTGATCTTTGATTTTATGCAGGGTTTCAACTATTATCAAAAAGTTTATATCTTTTTCAATAGATTTCACACATCTTTTTACATTTGTTTTATTTATAAATGAGAACTCTTTTATTTAAAGAGATCAATACTACGTTTATTAAATTGCTTTTATTAGATCTATTATTTTCCACTTAATTATCTTAAGTCTTCCAAATATACAATTGTGTGAATGGCAAATGATGGTAGCTCTGCTACTACATTTTTTATGATGATCCTTTAATATTGTTGACTACTTTGTGGTGTAATTTTTAGTCATAGAACCATTCAAATTTGTTGTGTTTTTGATTTTAATGTATCATCTATAATCAGATGTTGCTGTTGGTTTAAAATTCTTCTAAAAGCATCATGTTAAAAAATGATGTCTGTTCCTTCATAACAATTTATTTAATTTATTCAACAAATGTTCAATACATCCATTCCCTAATTTTTATGGACATTCTCTCTGAAAACTAACATTGCTGATCTCCTTCACTCAGTGTTTTATATGATATTCTGTGAAATTTCAACAGTTTTCTTTTGTTACAGCCCCAAAGTCTTAAAGTTGAAGAGTCTCAATATTATATTTAATCATCAGGTAGACAGATCTGCTGGCAAAATACAATTGGCTAGATTGGTTAAGATTGGAGGTGGGTACAGACAATTCAGAAGCCTTTTGAATTGTCCAGATAAAAACTATGCAGCAGGCAAGCAAAAAAAAAAATTACGGAAAAAAAAGAGAAGGGAACTTTAAGAAATATTTGAAAGTATTGTGGAAATAGAAATGGAAGGTCAAGGAGGAACAAAAAAACCCCATAAGTGTCTAAACTGAGCATCTGGGAAATAGGTCATGATATTTATTAAGGAGTTGGAATAGATTTTGAGTCCAGTTTTGAAATATTTACATAAAGTGGAGGTAGGACTTCCATTTGGGTATACCACACACAGCCATGGATAGTTCCTTAGAAATTTCAGAGGTAAGCTATATTTTTAGAAGTCATCCTTTGTAGGAACTACTTGAAATACTAAATAGGTATTGAATATAAGCAAATACTCAGAATACCGAATCACACAAAAAATTACGGGTGAATAGAGGAAAAGTGATCATATGTCAGTGAAATATATAGCAAAGTGAGATATTCGGAGAATAATTCAGACATTGCTGTTATAGAAATGCTAGGAATGCATTCACATTCATCTGCAAGTAACAAAAAACCTAATTTATAGTACCTTAAATGAATAAGAGTGACATTTTCTCATATTACAAGAAATCTAAAGGGAGACCATTGTGGACTTTTGTTAGGTGTCTCAACAAGCCCTTTAGGTCCTAACCTATCTAACTTTTCACTGTATCATTTTTAATATGTGAGTTGCAGAATATCATGAATTTTGCATTGTAGATATAACATTAACATTAAATTCAGGAATGGGGGACCAGGAAAAGAATCTTCTCCACATGAAAATTGTCCTTTTATTTGGAAACAAAGTCCCTCTCTCCCATAGCTAACATTGGTTTACAGCTCATTACACAGATCTGGGTCACATGCCTCATCTTAGGCTAATTCATAGCTACATGAAATGGAATTATACTAACTGGATCAGAAAAATCATGTTTTATCCCCTTGGGCTGAGATAGGGATATATACTCCAAAATGGAGAGATTTTTAACCTACTACCTAAACAAGCAGAATTTTTTGAAAGAATTGGAAAGGGGAATGACTTTATAGATGTCAAGAAACCAAGGGCAAAAAAGTTACAAAAAAGGTAATGACAGTCTGAAATCATGAAGACAGAGCATGGAAAATAATGATTGAAAATAAGTTTTGGAAGAGATTGTCAGAATCCAGAGTTGCTTTTCCAAAAATCAAAAAAAAATAAAAAGGGTCTGTGGAAAACAGGTTGTTTTAGTTTATTGGATGAACAAAAAGTGAGAAAAGCTTAGCTTGTCACTAAAAGTTTGGAGAGAGAAAGGAGTAATTAGGAACATGGGATTCAGGATTTGATTTTTTAAAAGAAATTTGTTTGTGTTAATAGATCGGTTTCATAAAAAAGCTGAAGAAAATTTCATGGGTGGATCCTTAGAGAACATCAAAGGTATGCTTTAACGACCCAGCGTTGAAGTGCATAGTTCTGGGGAAAAACTAGCAGTATGGTGCCCTATTAATCTGAATATAAATTCTGGCTCTGATACTGAATCTCTCTTAGACTCAGTTTTCTTCATTTGTAAAATAAGTCTTATAATACTGTATATACACTATGCAATTTTTGTGAGGTTTGAAAGAGAATATGCTTAGTAAAATCTCTTGCAAGAAGGAAGCACTTAATAAATGAAATCTGTTAGTAGTATCTTTCTTTAATTATTATCAATACATACCAACAGGTATTCTATCTCTTGGATCTAATATTTTATTGGGGATAGCACCTAATAATAAAATGTGCTATGAGCTGCACATAATGAATAATCTAAATTTATAGGCCAGACTTCCACTATCAATTGTAATAAAATAAAAGAAACTATTCAACAGATTTGGTCTTTTGGCCTGATGGTCTCTATTTGCCCAGTGAAATAAGAAATTCACCTAAAGAGAAATTGAAGTTAGAGTGAGAGTGTCAATGTGAAGGTGATATAAAGTGCATAAGATTATAGAAATGGAGGAAAAAAGGTCTTAGAAATCCTGAAAAGGTGGGAAAAAAATCTGTTTATGGTCTAATAACAGAAAAAAATTTATTTAACTCCATCTATAATACACATAAAATAAATCTATTTTCCCTGTTTTCCCAATCAAATATATATATCTGTAGAAAAATTATCAATAAATAGGATATCTCTTTTATTGTCACTGAAACTCACTCTACTGCATTTTCTATCATCAGATCATTTAAAATTCATCTCTTCTGTTCCAGACAAGGGATGGACTAAATGACACTGTGGTTTCTGAATTTGTGTTGCTGGGACTCTCTACATCTTGGGAAACTAAAGTTTTTCTCATGTTCATTTTCTCCTTGCTCTATTTAGGCATCATCCTGGGAAACTTTTTCATTTTGTTTTTGTTGATTTTTGATTCTCACTCACATTCCTCTTGTACTTCTTGCTGACCAACCTGTCCCTCATTGATGTTGGGGACCACAGTCCACAAGATGATCACAGACCTTTTAAATGAATACAAAGTGATTTATTTTCAAGATTGTATAACACAGATATGCTTCATCCACATCACAGGAGGAGCGGAGATGGTGCTACTCATATCCATGGCGTTTGACAGGTACATGGTAATCTGCAAGCCTCTTCACTACTTGAAAATCACGAGTCCTAAAATATGTATTTCATTTCTAATCACTGCTTAGGTGACTGGGGTGATTCATGTTATGTTTCAATTTGTTTTTGTTATAAACTTGCTGTTTTTTTTCCCTAATAAAATAGACATTTTATCTGTGACTTTCCCAGGATCATAAAAAAATACATGCACAGATGGGTACAAATATTTTATAGTTGCTGTCAACAGTGGGTTCATGTCCATAGGCACCTTCTCCCTGCTGATCATTTCTTATGTCTTCATTTTGTCACCGTCTGGAAACTTTCTTCAGGAGACTTACCCAAGTCATTTGTCACATTGTCAGCTCACGTCACTGTGGTTGTTCTTTTTTTTACTCCTTGAATATTTCCCTATGTGTGGCCTTTCCCCACATCATCACTTGACAAATAGCAGCTTATCATTGATTTTGCTATCACTCCTGTCTTGACTCCTGCCATCTATACATTAAGGAACAAAGACACGAAGATAGCAATAAAAAGATTGAGCAAACAAGGATATTGTGTCAAATTGTGCTGACTCAGAACTATTTGGAATTTTAAAACTCTTCATCAACTGCCTGTTTTATATTTTCACTTAAGCATCTTAAATTTGACATGTCCATAACTGAACATATCATCTGCTGCCATAAAAGTGTTTCTACTATTTCTGTACAATCTTTACTTACTGCCTTTATAAGAAAGGGAAATGCCAATCCACTGTGCTAGGAGTTGATATATTAGAAGCCAGTGAGAATATCTACTAAATATTGTATTAGGATTACAATTGTGATCATTTTTCCAATAATAAAGATACAGTGACATCCCTCCTATTTCCCACTAAGTCTGACAACAAACTGGAATCTTGCTTTGGTGAATGTCAGGAATCTTCACTTTGAACGGTTATACATGTAGAAGTAATAGCACTACTTAACCATTTAGTAGGATGGATTTCCTTGAAGAAAGGCCAGGAATAAAATTTGATTGAAGCTCGTTTCTGTTTAAGGCAATTCTTGGAAGCATCAGTAAGAAGGTGGAGAAGTGAGACAGACAATGGAAAGATTCTTATCTTGATAAGAAAAAATGAGATGAAAACCTACTCTGGTCCAATGAGAGACTCTATAGGTTCTGTGATCAATTAAAGGGCAGGAAGCTGAGGTATTTCTTCATTTTGAGGGCTGATTTGGAGCATTAGTAACTGTCAAATTCAGCCTGTTCCACTCTGAAGATTTAGCATATTAGAAAGGTAGAGACAAACCATCAGATAGACACTGTGGTGCTGAGAGTAGAGAATCATGTCCTTGTTTGGAAGCAATAAATGCAATGGTATATGAGTGAGGTGATATGAGTGATAACTGAAAGTACTGCCATCTCTTAAAACCTCATAGATGCTATTAATTTCACTTAATAGTGTCTTATATTCTATAAAGTAATAGCTATTCACAATTTCAAAAAGAACTTAGAAAAGGAGGGATAGAAGGACAAGCTTACTCAAACTTTTGCACTTAGACCTAAAACATTAATTAATATTCATCTTCTCCCTCTTTCACCACTCATTCTAGATTTCCCTCAACCTCAAACATCACTTTTGCTGTTCTAGGGTACTTACTCAGTGAAGTGACTCGGGTTTTCATTCATGAGCAATATAAGCCTCTGGTTAAAAGACTCTTGCCAGTCTGATGTTGCTACAATTTCCCTTTTGAAGTTATTATCAATCATAGAAACATTGTGTGGAATCAGAATGTATCTTAATTTTAGACAAATTTTCTGCATCACCCATTACAAATCAGCAACCTCTTCTCTTTGGGGTAATGAGTATAATTGTAGCTGACATCGAGGTATCTAAATACCAGGTCCATTAATTGTTTTATCATCAATATAATTGATGTGAGTGATGTGGAATTATGAATGAGAATGTTGATAGAACCCTGGGATAGACAAGTGAATGTATATTGTTAGACCTGACAGCTAAAATTAAACTGCTTCTGAAAGTCTTTTCTAACAAATGTAGAGGGGGTGCACATTTTCTCAATCAGGAACTACATACTTATTATTAGGGAAGTGTTTCTTTTCTCCAACAATTAATTAATATCTGGAAAATAAGTATGATGAAAATCACAGTCTGAGTTAAACATAACGCAGTTATTCTCAAATATCCATGAGTCTTCTGCACAGGTCAGCTAAGCAAGTTGGAGAAAAATATGACAGGAATAAAAAGCTCTGAATAGCTCATGTTTTTGATGGTAGCAAAAATCTTTGCAATTCCTTGTGAAATACAGTATTACTTTGGTTTATTATTTTGGAAAATAGAGTACTGGCTTCCAGTTCCTTTTCCTACTACACCTATCATTGCTTGGCTCAGGAAGCTGATGTGAAATGTTTGCCAATATCTGGGTATGTCTATGCCATTTCTGTGCTATGGAACTATGGAAATAACCACAGAGAACCAGAGAGTCCACTGTTAGATAAATGTAGCCAAAACTGCATTGATCACCTGACCACCATAAGCTGCTCCTTTTGGCTGGTGGGACCCAAAAGCTTACTGACTTTACAGAAACTACTCATATTTCAGAGACACTGTCCCATAGTACCCCCAATGTTTGATAATTTTAGAGTCCCTTTGGAGAAAAAGAAGAGGAAGATTTATAGGAAATTTGGGGAAGACTTCTGATTTCCACTCAGGAATGAAAGATCTTGCATGTAATCACTCCTATTCTAACAACAGGAAAAAAGATGAACCAACTGGAAAATGACTCCTCTTACATACATCAAAGGATTGAACTCACAGAGCAAGGTGCTTCCCCAAAATTGGATAGAAGGTCAAAGACAGAATCACAGTTACTTGGTGCAGAAGCCCAGGAATAAAAGACCTTTACTATAGTCAATACCTGCAGTAACATTAAGCTGCAACTGATGATTGCTAGAGGCTCAGTATGGATTGCCACTTGCTTCCAGGTCTTACCTTAATATGAATATCTGAGTAAAAAATCTGCAAGTTTCCAGCTGGGAAGGTGAAAATTAATCATTTAAAAATATGCCCAGAGTTCTCTTTCTTCTTAACCAGGAGTAAATTAATTTTATCAGAGTCCATTTAGACTGGGGGTAAGGAAGCACCTAACTCCAATCCCTTCTAGCCTTCAAGAAGAGACACCCAACTCCAGGCCTTCTAACCTGTGTGGAGGAAGAGAAATAACCAACTCTAATCTCCTATAGCCTTCATGATACATCTAAAGGTTTGGTAGGGGGAAGCTTAGAAGTATTTGTGAGGATCAAAGGCTAAGGTACAGGCCCACTAAAAGATTGAAACATAATCATAGGATTATAGAACATTTCTCCTCTCCCCACACAATAGCTCTACTTCAGTCGGGATTTTGTGTATTATAAAGAGATTATAACTAAAAGATCTGCAAAACTCAGATATTGTTTAAGAAGTTGTTTGAAAATGATAGCTTGAGAAGACAAAAGTAAAGACACCAAAGGAAATTTAAGCCTTTAATACATACAAATTCACAAAACAGTTAACACAGCCTAATGCTTAGTCAGAAGCATAAAACATCACACTTAATTCCTTTTAATCTGTGTATCAAGTGCAGGTTTCAACAAAAAAAATGTATGATGTAGAATAAAAGGCAAAAACCACGGTTGAAATAGGCAGAGCAATCATGAGGATCAGAGCAAGATATGGGAGAGATTTGGGGGTTATCAGATGGGGAATTTAAAAAAATAATGATTGTTATACTAAAGGCCATATATGGAAAAACTGGACAACACGTAAGAACAGTTGGGTAATATAAGCAAATAGGTAGAAACTCTAAGAATGAATCAAAAGGAAATGCCAGAAATTTATAACATTGAGATTGAATAATAATTTCCTGTGGTGGGTTCACCAGTAGATGGACACAGTAAAGGAAAGAATCAATGAGCTTAAAGATATGTGAATAAAACTTAACAAATTACAAAGCAAAGGAAAAAAAGACTGGAAATGATGGAACAGAATATCAAGAACTGTTGGACAATTTCCAAAGGTGTAAGATATGCATAATTGGAATACAAAAAGAGATTAAAGAGAAAAGAACAGAAGAAATATTTTAAATAACAAGGCCTGAAAGTTTTTCAGCATTAATGACAGACAACAAACCACAGATTCTAGAAGTTCAAAGAACACTGGACAGGATAAATAACAACAACAAAAAAAACCTCACTACAAATTAGCATATCATATTCTAATTTCAAGGAATTATAGACAAAGAGAAAATCTTGAAAGAGCCAGGTTGGGAAAACACTTTACCTATAGAGCACTATATAAGCTCATAACATGATGGAGTAAAATTCTTTCCAGAAACAAGGCAAGCAAGAAGAGTGTGGAGTTAAATATTTTAAGTGATGAAAGAAAAAACACCAGACTATAATTCTGTATCCAATAAAATTTTCTTCAAAAGTGAAGGAGAAATAACGACTTTTTCTCTGACTAAATAAATTTAGAATATGCCACCAGTAAGCAAATGCCCTGAAAGAAATGTTAAAAGAAATTCTTCACAGAGATGGAAAATGATATTGATGAGCTAAACATACATGCAGAACAAAGGAAGGGCATTATAGAAGGAATAAATGATGGTTAAAAACAATATCTTTTCTAAACTGATCTAAAAGATAACAATGTGTTTAGACTTATAATAGCAGAAATATATATGATAATTATTCATTAGGATAACTGTAATAAATGACAGCAATGTTTTAAGGGAAAGGAAAGGACTGGAACACTCTGTTATAAGGTACCCACATTAGCCATAGGCAATACATCTTATTTAAAAGTGGTTTTAGATCAGTTATAAATGTATATTGCAATCCCTAGGGAAACAACTGAAAAATAGTTAAAAGAAGTATCATTGATGTGCTAAGAGAGTGAGAAAATGGAATCATATAAAATGCCCAAATAAAACCAGGGTAGATAACAAAGAGTAGAAGACATTAAAAGAATCAAATAACAAGAGTAATGAAATAGAATTGTTACAAATATGGTAAATATTAAATAAATGGCATAAACTATCACTTTAAATGTGAATGGTCTTAATACACCAATTAAAAGACAGAGACTAGGAGAGTGGATATAAAACAAGGTCCAACTATATGTTGATTTGTTGTCTACAAGAAATCCCCTTTAAATATGAAGGCACATAAGGATAAAAAGTAAATGGATAGAAAAAGATATACCATGATAGTATTAATCAAAAGAAATCTGAAATACATATATTTATTCCAGGAAAAGCAGATTTAAAGCAAGAAATAATATCCAGGATAAAGAGGGAAATTACATAATAATGAAGAGGTAAATTTCCAAAATGACATAACAGTCTTGAATGTATATGTAACAAATATTAGAGCATCAAAATATGTGAAGCAGAAGCTGGTAAAATTGCAAGGAGAAAAAAAAAACAAATCCA